>OU383783.1:3491237-3694349 GCA_910950805.1 Acrocephalus scirpaceus scirpaceus
AACCTATAGTTCACCTCTTTAATCTCACTTATTTTAAAGCAACTTAGATAAGATATTTAGGTAGAATTCTGATGTCACTGGTTGTGTTCACAGGCCTGAAATCTGAATTGGACACACAACAAGCACATGAAGGGCAGGCTCCGTGTCAGCAGCCTGATCATGGCACTGTGGCTTACAGGGATCCCTTGGAGGTGTTTGCATTTCATTTGTAGAAGGGCAGCTGATAAACAGTGTGGTTTCCTTCAGGGGATCACATTTCTCCTCTTCCTGGTGGGGTTAAAATCTGGACTCGTTCAGTTGGATAATGGAATTTTTTTCTGTCAGTGATGGGCAGGGATCAGGGGGATGCTGGAGCTGTGCTTGTGGAGATCTGGGACCAGAAAGCTGCTGGGTAAAGCAATCCTTGACAGAGTGGTCCAGCTGGGTGAAAACCAAACAACAAAAGAAAAAAAAATAAAGTAAGAGGAATTAAAATATTTATCCTTGCTGGGATGTTTGCACACAACTTGTCCTTAAGTAGCTGAGTAATCTTAACAGCCAGCCTGACGTAGGTACAGAAAGACACTGAACTGCTTTGTTTCCATAACTCCCAGTTAAGCCCAAGTTAATTTTAAAGTGTTGAGAAAACCATCTTTGGACAGAACTTTTGGAGTAATAAATATTTTTATTCTTGCCCAATGCAAGGTTGATAAAATGGATGGAGCTTTTGCTGTTGGCTTGGCTCTGCCCAGATAAACGTGCCTTTGCTCACGTGAGTGTGTCCCACTGCTCAGCACAAGTGTTCACACACAAAAAATTATCCCACAACACCCCCATGTGCTGGAATATTTGCAAGACTGACCCTTTTTGCAGCCAGTCCAGCATAAACAGATTTTTAGTTTGTCTGGCAGGACCAGTTACACCTGCTCTAGAAGAAGCCCCTAAACACAAAATTTAAAGTCTTAAGGAACACCAATTATTTTTCATCCTAAAAATCACTCCATCCTCTAAAAACCCACGAGGCAAAGGTTCTACAGAGAAATCAGATGTGTCTGGTGGAATGAGGGTGTTTCATGCACCTGAACAGGGTTTTAAGGTGCTGTCCTTACTCCAGCATTTTGCTTAGAGGAAATACCACCCTCAGACAATGGTTTCTCTGAATAATTGCATTCTAAGCACCAGCTATTTCCACCCAGCCTTCCCTTCATTCATTCACAGGGCACTTACCCAGGCACACCTTCAATTAGCCTAAATGCTTCTGCTGGTTTTTCACATAGCCGACCAAATTGTTGGAATTGCTGCCTGTAAAACAAATACCAACAGAGTCAGGTTTGGGGTTAGGCTGTGGCAAATGGTTTCTCGAGCTTTATTGGTCTCATTATTTAGCAGTTCTCTTGGAGAGCTGGGATAGCCCACACTGGAAGAAAGGAAAGGAAATCCTTTCATGGTTTTATCAGCCAAAGTGGCCAGATTTGGCTGTTTGTAAATCTTGTATCAAGGATGCTGTTTAGTTATACCTGAATGTCACTTCCAATCTGATCCACATCCAAGAAGGAGAAACCAGGAGCTTTGAAACTGTGAGGAAAGATGTGGGAGATGCTCCTGCTTTCTCTGAGCCCCAGATTTGTGAGAGGGACCTGCCACCTCTCAGGGGACACCGAGGGACTGGTTCACTGGGCTCCAGCCATCCCTTATCTCCTACCACAATCCAAACCCCTGCTTTTGACAGAGCTCTGTGCTCAGCTGCAAGGAGTCCTGGGCCAAGGGCAAAGCTCCAAAAATATGCTTAAAAATAATAAAGAAATATTATTGGATTGGGTGGTTCTCCTGGCAGAAGATTGCACCATTTAACTCATTCTGTTACAGCTGAAAATTGTGATTCTCAAGAGTCCACAGCCGGGACATTGTAGATCTTAAAATAAGATCTTCTGACCAAGGCATAAAGAGTTGAGGATAAAGAATCTCATTTTCCTATGTTCAAACCTTCATTTCATAAGGAGCATAATTCCTTGTAAGCATTGCAAGAATGATAAAGCTTAATAACAACAGCAAACACTCCATGCCAGCAGCTTACCGAAATATTCCTTGTAATACTTATGCCTCAGGCTGTGTCCATCTGGAAAAGAAGGTACATGGTGAGAACACACCCAGCCCGCCTTCATTTTTTGTGTTAAGCTCTGACCTTCTGTGTACAGCACAGAGAAATTAGAGATATGGAAATAATAACCTCACAATGAGGAAAATAAAAGTCCTCTGTAGCTGAAGTAATTTGGGTTGCTATAAACCTCTTATAAACTACTGAGCTTATTGAGCTCTGTGTACTGAGCTCTCCACACAACTCACTTGCCAGAAGACTGGGAATTGCCACTCACATTTTACAACCTTTTCAGTAGCTACAACTCAAGGAATCAGAGGCTTTCCCAAATGAAATAAAATTTGGGTAACATTTCAGACACTTCCCAGAACTGGACACAGCACTCGAGGTGTGGCCTCACCAGTGCTGAGTACAGGGGAACAGTGACCTCCCTGCTCCTGCTGGCCACACCATTCCTGAGCCAGGCCAGGAGCCATTGGCCTTCTTGGCCACCAGAGCACACTCCTGGCTCATGTTCAGCTGCTGTCACCTGTGGGCTTGATATTTCTAAGTCAGAGATTTTTTTCTAGCCTGCTGGTAGTTGCTAACTCTTTCTTAAGGGAAAACTTCCTCAGCAAGTTTCTTCTCAAAATAATCTAGGCAAAACAAGATTCTTTTCTCAAAAGCATTCTTTGCCAGCTGGTGTTTTTCTGTTTCTTTAGTTTAACTAATGGAATTAGAGGGGTGTCATTCTTGTTTACCAGTCATGTTAACTCTGTATTGGAATACCATATAAATTAGGGAGAAGGATTAGAAAATAAAGCTTTCTGTGCTCATCTTGCCTTCTGAATTCTGAATTTTGGAGTTCTTCATCTTTATTTTGTGTCCAACAGCAACAGTCACCAGTATCCCCAAGGTCCCTTTCTGCCTGGGCACTGTCCAGCCACACCATCCCCAGCCCAGAGCATTGCAGGAGGTTATTTTGCCCAAAATGCAGCACTCAGCACTTGGACTTATTAAACTTCATCTTACTGGACTCTGTCCATCCATCCAACCATTCCAGGTCTCTCTGCAGAGCCCTCCTCCCTTCCCACTCATACTCCCAGCTTAGTCACCTGCAGATTTACCAGTTTGAAAGAGAAGAGGCAGGGAGGGTGCAGCACTGACCTGGGTTTCCCCGGAGCTTGATGCACTGGCCCCTGTTGGGGATGCCCTCGGCCGTGTTGCCCGGGTTGATGATGTGGCACTCGTAGCCTGTGGGGCAGTGCAGGGGCTCATCCCCATCCTCCGTGGTGCTGCAGGCCTCAGCTGCAAGAGAAACATGCAGGTCACCCACCCACCATGGCTGTGACACCCAAACACGGCCCCACAACCCCACCCCAGGCCCCTGGGCATGGAGGCAGCACGGGGCTGGCCCCTCCTGGCACAGCTCAGCCCCATTCCTTTGGGGCAGAACTTTTGGTATAATAAATGTTTTTGTTCTTGCCTAATGCAAGGCTGATAAAATGGATGGAGGTTTTGCTGTTGGCTTGGCTCTGGGCAGATATATAAATGTGCCTGTTCTCCCCACAGCCCTGTGTGCAGGCTCTGTGCCAGCTGAGGGGTGATTCCACCCACCACTGATGCCTTAGGATTTCAGCTGTTGTGTTTTTCATATATTTATAATCCTGCTGTTCTTTAGTGTGTAACTCTAAACTCCACACACAGTGTGAGCTGCTGTTCTCTAGTGTAGAACTCTAAACTCCACACACAGTGTGAGCTGCTGTTCTTTAGTGTAGAACTCTAAACTCCATGTACAGTGTGAGCTGCTGCTTTCCCATTTTGGTCAGACACAACAATTCCTCTCCAGGCCTGGCAATCAAGGACACCTCACTGCCTCAGGCCCTGAGAAATGTTCACAAAGTGAGCAAACTTGGGGTAAATTACTTCATTAGCTGAAGCTGTAACTGGAAGATGAACCCCTGATATGCAAATGAACAAAACTTATAAAAGTGTGAAAACCCGTGACCCGAGGTCCATTTTTGGTGTAGACCCTGGGGGGTTTCATCTGCCCAAAATGCACCTGAAGGCCCTTCAATAAATATGACTGCTTTTTATATCCCTAATTTTGTCTGGCCTCTGTTTTTAGGTAGCCCAAAAAGGCACCACCAGTGCCCACCATGCAGGATGATCCTTCCATGGGGCTGTTCCCTCTGGGCAGGGATCAGTGTGTCCCAGTGTATCCCAGGGTGTCCCAGTGTGTCCCAGTGTGTCCCAGGGTGTCCCAGGGTGTCCCAGTGTATCCCAGTGTGTCCCAGTGTGTCCCAGGGTGTCCCAGCGTGTCCCAGTGTATCCCAGTGTGTCCCAGGGTGTCCCAGTGTATCCCAGGGTGTCCCAGTGTGTCCCAGTGTATCCCAGTGTGTCCCAGTGTATCCCAGTGTGTCCCAGTGTTTCCCAGTGTGTCCCACTGTGTCCCAGTATTTCCCAGTGTTTCCCAGTGTGTCCCAGTGTGTCCCAGCGTGTCCCAGTGTGTCCCAGTGTGTCCCAGTGTGTCCCAGTGTATCCCAGTGTGTCCTAATGTGTCCCAGTGTGTCCCAGTGTGTCCCAGCCAGGCTCTGGTCTGGGTGAGGAGCTGGGGAACGTGAGCAGGAAGCTGGCAGTGTGCTGCCCTGCTCTCTGCTCCACACCCATGGACCTGCTGCAGAATCCAAACCTCAGGGGTGACTCATGACAGGGTCAGGCAGTGCCACCCCTGTCTCAGACAGAGGTTTCATCACTTTGACCCAGGACAGGCAGCAAGAACATGGAGGTGAAGCAGGACTGGGGCAGTGTTTGTGGCCTTTACACGTACAGACTCTGCAGGGCCACTCCACCCTCTCATTTTTAATTTTAAGGACCTCTGCTGTAATTCTCATGCCATGACTGATGGTTCTTGCTTCCCTAATTACTCCCTCACGCTGAGATGAAGGTGTTCAGATAAGAACAAATAATATAAGCATGACAAGGATGGATGAGGAGGAACCTATTTTATCTTATTTCTAGCTGTGCAGCTTCAATGAGCTGGAGGCAGAATTTTCTCTTCAAGAACTTGGAGTTTCCTTAATAGATGAGAGTTGAGGCTCAGCTAGTCCAAAATCATCAGTGTAAGACCAAAGAGGGGAATTTATTGGCACTACCTGAATCTGACTAAAGCTGATCAAAAGCTGGGTTAACATTTCCATGAAAAACCCAAAAACTTCAGGTTTTTCCTGATTTCATACATCTAGGAATACCTCATAGAAGAAAACTTCTCTTCCCACCTCCCCACTCCCTCCTTATTTCAATTTTAGGCATTGGAAAAAATTGATTAAAAACCCTTTCCCTATGGAATGAACCTGAGGAGCTCAAGGTCATTATCAGTCTCCAAACTCAGATTCCCCAGGTTCACGTCAGCCTGACACAGCTCTGCAGCAGTTTGCCAGGGCTCCTGCCCAAAGCTCCCTCAGATCCAAGAGCCACAGCCCCAGCCTGAGGCATCTGGGTGATGAGGCCACTCTGGATTAAAGGATCTCCCATTCCAAGTCCACCCACGGTCTATCAGGAAGCTGGCAGAAAATGATGTGTGTGATGACAAAGCCTTTTTCTAAAAGAAAGATATATCTCTAATTATTTGAAGAATGGGTACAAGCCTGGTCCCCTGCAGCATTCCAAGTGCTCTGCTGGATAATCCATATCCATAAAAAGTAATTTATTTACTGCACCAGATAGCAGCCCCCAGCACCACGCAGAGTTATTCCTGTGGAAACTCCAGACAAATACCAGCAGCCCAACATCCCAGGCAAGCTCTGTGTGTGAGGGATTTATTCTCCAGGGTCTTTGTGTGATCATGGATATTGCAGAGAAGACAGAAATGTCCTGTACCTTGTAAGACTTCCTCTGGGCCATCCAAAAGCCACCCATTGCCTCCCAGCCAGCGGGGTTTGGGCTGAACCAGCCAGTCCAAGACTGCAGAAGACAGAAAACAAGAGACCACAGTGTCAAGATGCAGCAGCTACAGGGCACAGAGTTATGGAAAAGCCACAGATTTCCTCCTGTGAGGGGGCTGCCTGATGGATTGATCTGATTTTGACTTATATTGGTGCTCTTGTTGTCCCAGTGGAAAGGGAGACGTGGATGTTATCCAGGATCACAAGAACCTGCTGTCCTGGTGTCCTGCTTCCCATTCTCATTCCCATGGCAGGGAAGGGTGGGGTGGCTGCCTCACTTCTGGCAGCACTAAATCAGGGATTGCCTCTTTTCCTGAATATAGAAACATGGGAACACAGAATGGGTTGGGTTGGAAAGGACCTTAAAGCTCATCTCATTCCAATCCCCTGCTGTGGGCAGACACCTTTCACTATCCCAGGGTGCTCCAAGACTCATCCAAGGTGACACCTTTCACTATCCCAGGCTTCTCCAAGACTCATCCTTGGACGCTTCCAGGGATGGGGCACAGAAAATGTCATCCTAGGAAAAGAACTGGCCTTGAGTGACTTCTATAATTCGACTCAGTGGAGATTTGGCAACACCAGTTTGCCTTGGACACCTTTGCTGCTCATCAATCCCACAGAAATCAGAAGTGTGGAACTGAACTCCACCCCCAACTCACACTACAGCCCCCCACCCCATGCCCAACTCGTGTGAAGATCACCACCACCATCCCTGTCCCTGCAAGCTCCTCTCTCTCCCAGCTTGCCCAGTGTGGAAACCTTTGAACCCCTCAGGGAAACACCCAAGGCTTTGCCCTGGGAGAATCTACCACAGAGTTCCTCCACCTAGGCTGAAAGAAAAGGCTTCCCCCATGCTGCCCTGCAACACTGTGTGATCCACCTCAGTTTTGCTTTCCCCATATGCCCCTGGTCCTCCTGGTTTCTGCTTGCCCTCTTTCCCCATTGGTTGTGCTATTCCTGGTGGCCTGCTCCCATGTCCTATAGGGCACTGCCCTTTGCCCTGCCCTTGTACTGACCCTGAGCCCTCAGACCATTGGTTCCTGACCCCATACTTAACCTTGTGCACAGCTTTGATCTGTTTTTTTATCCCTGATCCCTTGGGTGTGGTGGATGGAATAAACCTTCCCTGGAATTTATCATACGAAGGCCCCTCTTGACTTTCTTCACTGAGCTAGCCATGGTGTGAGTGTGTGTAGCCTCTCATTTCTCCTAAGTGCAGCTAACAAGAAATCTGTAAGTTCCCATGTGAAGCTGTTTTGAGAATGAGAAGTTCCTTTAACACAACAATCCATTCTGAGGGTGGAAAATAAGTGCACCTGTAATAACAAGGGATTTGTCCCATGAGAATCAGTAAAGAAAATACATAAACAACCTGAGAATAGATAGATTTGATGGGCAAGTAAAATGTCTTTTACTAACCAATAGAATAATTAAAAAGAAAGCTATTAACCAATTAGAAGTTGCCCATGAGGTTTGTAAAAACTGTATTAAAGACAGCATGCAGCCATAATAAAGAGCCTTCTGAGCTTTCTGAGCTTTTACTGCATCCGTCTGTGTGTTGTGACTGTCTCAACAGCAACATGTGTGGTGTGTGAAGGGGGCTTGGTATTTCTGAGCCTGAGAGAATTCTCAGCTTGCTAGCCATTGCTAGCTCCTTTCCCAAGGGAAAACTTTCAACAGTTTTCTTTTCCCAAAGTATCTTTCTCTTTTCCCAAAACATTTCTAAGTGGGCAGTAGATTTTTTCTCATAACAATTTCCCCCAGCTGTTGTTTCTTATTAATCAATGGAAAGAGGCAAAAGTGCTTCACCCCATGTGCAGCCCCTGGGCTGCCTCAGCTCGCAGGGACTCACCTTTGGAAAATCCCTTTGAGAGATTTCCTTGTGGCTCAAGGTGAGAAAAAAATACTTCAACCCATGAGCCTTTGCAGTTCTATGTTAATGTTTCATACCCTATTGGTTATTCCCCTGGTTTTTGCCCCTCCTGATTGGTTCTTTTTGGATCCTTCCCCTGATTGGTCCCTTTCCCAATTCCATTCCCCATTGGCCAGGTTGTGAAACCCTACCCTATATAATCTCTCTCCCCGACTATTTGGGTCTTTTCCCTCTGGATCTGTGGAATAAAGAAACTCTCCTGGAAATTGGAGAGACCCCGTCTTGCTGCTTTTACTCCTGCATTGCCCTGAATCATGATTTTAAAGAGTTAAGATTTTAGCTAAGGGATAGGAGTAACTCAAATGGATCAGGGTGTAAGTTAGATAAGTACATGGTAGGTGGCAAATGTGGCTCTGTGGCTCAGGCAGCGTCACACAGAGCGATCACTCTGCACTTGAGAGTGCATCAAAGGGCTGATCACTCTGTGCCTGAGAATGCACCAAAGGGCTGATCACTGCACCTGAGAGTGCACCAAGGAGCTGATCACTCTGCACCTAAGGGTGCACAAAGAGCAAATCACTCTGCATTTGAGAGTGCACTAAAGAGCTGATCACTCTGTGCCTGAGAATGCACCAAAGAGCTGATCACTGCACCTGAGAGTACACCAAAGAGCTCACCACTCTGCATTTGAGAGTGCACAAAGAGTTAATCACTCTGCACTTGAGAATGCACAAAAAGCTAAATCACTCTGCACCTGGGAGTACCTGTGCCTCCCATTGATCTAGGTGTCTTTTTAAAGCTGTTCCTAGTGAGGAAGGTTGTGGCACCTTTACCACCGGACCAGACCACGACAGGCAGCAGCAACCACCATCAACCCCATGTTGCTACAGCCCGGGGAGTGCCTGTACCTGGCGGGGGCTGCACGGACTCGAGGCAGGCGTAGATGCAGCCGTTGTAGCAGCAGCGCTTGTGGCGCTGGCACTCGGAGTCGGAGCGGCAGCTGGGCACCTCGCAGGCGCGCTCCGGCAGGCTCTGCGGCGGCGGCGGGCACCGGTCGTTCTTCTGGTGGTGGGAACTGTGAGAATGAAGAGGGTACTCATAATCCTTTGCAAAGAGAAGAAAAGGAAATCAGGTTGTCTTGGGTTGCAATGCAGGATGTATTCTCTTCCCAATCTGTTGAAAATGGTTGAAGAGGTGTTTTTTCTTTATCTCATAACTCCGGGGGGGAGAGTGTGTCTTTCTGCTAATGGGCAGCTGTTCAAACCAGGTGGGGCAGCGTTCTTTATATCTTCCAGGACCTATCCCTTGTAACTCTGAGGGGATAACTTCTGTTAAAACCAGGTGGGGCAGTGTTCTTTATCTCTTCCAGGACCCCTCCTCCCTCCAGGGGATATCTGCTGTTCATGGGCCATCCAGGCTCACTGTATGACTGATACAATGACATCATCCCATGGGGAGGAGCCAAGCATTCCTACCTGGATAAAAGCTGAGATTCAGAACAGGAGCACAGACCGTTTGCACTGGATTCCCAGAGGAAGATCAGACCCCTCTTGCCACCACTGAACCCTTCTACAGGATCATCTCTACTCCAACAGAACCACATCTGTCACTCCAGGAGGATTTATTTGGACTGCTACCAGCACCCTGACCAACAGGGTGTCAGGTCATATTCTGATTCTGTCAATGTTTCTAGAATTTTTTTTTGTTTGCTTGTTCTTTTTTTTGTATTACTACTTTTGTATTTTTAATATTCCTAGTCAAGAACTGTTACTCCTATTCCCATATATTTTCCTGAAAGCCCCTAATTGTAAAATTATAATAATTTGGAGGGAGGGGGTTTACATTCTCCATTCCAAGGGAAGATCCAGATTTCTCTGGCAGATATCTGTCTTTCCAAACTAAGACACAGGTCTGGCATGAGTGAGTATGGAACACCCTGCCAGGTGAAGTGGGAAAAGGGGTTTTGTTCGGACTCAGATGTTTATTAATTGTTATCTCTGTTACAGTCTCACAAGCCGTGAGTTCTGCAGCACTTCTAGTTAACAAAGTAAAAAAAGGCCCCCTATCTCTCTATCTACAAGGCCTTTTAAGGACAAATTCTCCAATTAAGAAATGACACCTGAATTATTTTTACTTTTAACCCAATAACCAAACACCCGTGGCCCGCAATGCTGACTTTTCTACCCAATTACAAAATACCACCCAGACCCATGAAGAAGAAGGTGAAAAAGAAGGACTGGCCTCTGCCCTAAAACTTCCATCTTGCTTTATTTATATATTACTGTATTCTAAACCCTTAAACTCTCAGTTTTGCACCCTGTGATCTCACACACTTCTATTCAAACTCCACACCCACAATCCCAGTGCTGTCACTCAATTTTGGAAACTTCTCCACAGCCTCAGGTCAATGCAGTGTTTGCTTGGGGGTCAGTGCCTGTCAGCACAGAAAGTCTGGAATTCTCAGTGCCCAGGGCTCCAGAAGGGGTTTCGAAGGGGTTTTGTGAGTCTTCACCAGAGAGGGGAATTAACTGCTCAGCTCCCCCAGAACTGTGTGGTCCCCTTAGTAAAATGCTTTGGAAACACCAAACAATTAAATTATTAAATTATTGTGTAGAAGTTGTTTTATAATTGAGATTATTACATTGAAAATTAGGTTTTAAAAAAAGTCCTTTAAAGTCTTTTATACTTGTCTGGGAAACAGAGGGAAGACTCCAGGCATCCTCACACTGAGGACACCAAAACCCTTTGATAGGTGAGCGGTGGAAATGAGGGCACCGTGTTGTTTTGGGACATGGAACAAATGTCCCTGGTAGCACTTCTCTCCTCAGTGGGCTCCTTCCATCTCCATCACCTTGTCTGGACCAGAATTTATAGAGGAGCCTTTCAAGTTTATCCATGGTAGAGCTCTGGGTTGTTAAATTACAGACCATTTCTAAATCATGGGACATTCTAGGTGAGATCTGTGAAGAGTGATGCCAGCTCATCCCAAAGAAAATGAGGCCATGTTTCACTGCAGCAGAAAGGAGCTGAGCTGCTCATTGCACCCTGACAGGACAAGGGAGGTGGAAAGTGGATTAACAGGCACAGGAACATTTATGAGGTTTCATTCAGCTATTTTTCACAAGAAGCCAAATCCCTCCAGCAGAGAGGTGAATCAGCCCAGCCCACTCCTTTCTCACCTGTGGCTCAACCACTCACTCACCTCTGGGCTGCAGCTCGGCTCCCCAGGGCAGCAGAAAGTGCTCAGGGCACTCAGATCTCACATTTATTAACAACCTTTTATAAGCTCTAATAAAATCAAAGTGCAAATTCTGGATTTGCACTTCTAAGAGGGATCAGCATCAAGCCAGGGGCGTGAAGTGAGAGCTGCCATGGCCTCACAAGCAGGCTGGTAAAGAGTCATAAATACATAAAAAATGTGTAAATATACACTTGGCCCAATCACTGGTGTGTTACAAAATCAGTGATGAGAAACTGGGGTTGCTATTCCAAGAATAAACAGGGTGCAACAGTCCCCCAGGGGTTTCTAGGACATTTCACCACCAGACCATGGAGAAATCTGAGGTGAGATTAACATTCCTCTCTAAATCCTGCCCCATCCTCATTGCTGTAACCCCCAATGGCTCCTCTGGAGCATCTGTGCCTTTGACAACAGCCTGTTCCCACATGGATTCTCCCAAAAACTGGCCAAGGAGAGGCCATTGCATGGAGAAGGAGTGTCAGAGAGACAGAGAATTCCTGATATCTTCACTAATAACAATCTCTTGCCCTGTTCCTGATATCAAGAAACAATTTCTGCTTTTTGCTTTAAAACCCTTCCATGACATTGTTTTCCTATGAACTTTTTAAACCACTTAAAAGGTTTGGAAAAACCCAATTTTGATGGTGTTTTCCCCACTGAAGGTGCATGCTCTCATATTAGTCCATTCCTCAAAAGCTGCAAACACTCCAAATTTGGAAATATGTTTTAAAATTGAAGATATTGAAAATACACCTTTTTGGGGGGGTGTTGCTGGATTTTAAATAGAGAAAAAATTCACACCAGGTATAATTAATTTTGGGATATAAGGGAGCACTGAACAATAAATCTGTGCAGTTCCAAACACTGAACAGGTCTCCTTGTTGGAGGGAGTGTTCATCCTGGAAGGTCACACTTCACTATTCAATTTGAAAGGTCATCTGCAGACGGAAGTGTGACCAAAATAATACTGGCAAATAGTGGATACTTGAAAAAAACCACCAAACAATTACTGCAGTTGCTTCACAGATGATTCAGAAACCAAGAAGCCAAAATTGCAATGAACAGCTGGCTCCATGAATGAAATTTCCGTTGGGGAACAATATAACAGTTGAAGCCAAATAACTTTGTACCTCGTGACCTCCCTGCCCATTTTCTCTGGTCACCTATTGCTCACAACCCATTTCTTTCAAAATAAGAATATTTTGCTTATTTGGTTTAATAAGCCCCCTTGTTTATGCGTGTATAAAACAGGATTCCCTCATTCCCTAAAGTAATTTGGGTAAGGATGTCTTCAGATTTGGGTTACAAGGTTTTTTAAAAGGTCTCCCAGCATTCACAGTTTGGCTTTGATTTATTATTTTTGCAGATTGTGACAACAGTCAAAATTTCTTAAAAAACGTTTTTCAGTGCAGGAGGTAAATTTCTGTTTCCCAGGGAAATTTATTAAATAATTTAATGGCAATATCTGCCTTAGAGATAGGCAGAAACAAAGTAAGGGGAAAAGTTCGGAGTTCAGCTGAGGAACCCTGGAAGTCAACAAATATGAGGAAAAACCTGGATGGAATCACTCAGCCATAATTTCAACAGCAACTGAAGGATGCAGTCAGCTTCCCAAAAATCCCAGATCTGCTCTGTTATTTGTGTCTGGAACTGGTCCCCGAGCTGGTGTCAAAGCACAGCTCTCTGCTAATTCATATTCTGCATGGAGCCCCTTGGGATGACACAAGGTTTATTTCAGCCCCTCACCACCAGCTCTGGCCCTGGCAGGTATTCCCAAATGCTGGCCTTAAAACACTTTTCCTCTGGAAAAAAAATACACAGTCTGGGAATTTTGACTCCTCCAATATTTTCATTAAAGGCCTGGAAAATCACCCATCAGTGATGATCAAAGTGGCAAAGATCAGACTGAAGGCAGCTTAAACAATCTGAAGGACGAGACCAAAGCAATGGGAATAATTTTCTCCTGTTGTTGGCTGGGGATTTGTCATTTTGGTTCTGCTGTTTGCAGTTGGAAGAATGCTGCAGAACTGGGGTGGGCTCCAAGAAGATGCACAATCATGACTAAAAGGTTGGAAAGCAGGAAATACAGAAAAAAAAAAAAGGTTTGTGTGCGTGCAGGTTCCAAAGGGAAGGCTGAGGCTGCTCTGCTCACAGGTTACTCTGAGGATATGGGGGCCAGAAATCTCCTGGGGCACAAAGAGGGTACCCCAGGGCTGATTTATGACAGCTGGCTGCTGGAGGATAAAAAAATTGTTGGAAGAGCATTACGGCAGCTGTGAGGAATTCTTCATTTCTGGAAAACTTTAAAAGAAGGCTGGGATTTTTCTAAAACGCTGTAGTTGACAGTGGAATGAAACCCAGACTGGCCCAGTTTTTCCCAGCAGACAGGATGGGTGTTTTATAATGGACTGGAGCTCACTCCCAGGTAGCTCCCTCCCTCTGCCCTTTGGGAACAGCCCCTGGAGTGTGGGGGCTGCAGAACACCAGCTGCAAATCACTAAATTCACAAGTGTCTCTCTGTAAAATATATGGATTATTTTTTAAAGCTCAGCTCCTGCATCCCACTGTGACTGCCAGGTTTTTCTCCTCACTGCAATCCCTCTTTCTCCCTTCTCCACTCCCACTTGACCCCTCCTTGCTAATCCATACCCTTGAAATGAAAATGGGGGGTGAATGAAACCCCCCTGGCCAGCTCCTCATCCTCACACCTGCCTGTCATTCTGCATCCAGCGTTGTTCTCCTCCTGCTGTAGCCTCAGATGTTCTGGACTCAGACCACACAAAGCTCCCTCCCCCATGTCCTTTGGGGTCTGTCTTGGGTTTGGAAGCCAAGAGATTTGTATTCTATTTCATCTGTTGTAAAAGCAGATATTTCTTTATCTCTTGTAACTCCAGGGGGAGGGGGGCAGATGCCTTCTGATAGTGGGCCAGCCGTTAAAGCCAGCTGGGGCAGAGTTTCTTATCTCTGTCACCACCCATCCATCCTCCAGGGGGAAATCTGCTGATAATGGGCCATGCAGGCTCACCAATGACATCACACATGACATCATCCCATTGGGAGATGCTCCACCCAGTGTGGGTGGAGCCAACCGTTCCTACCTGGATAAAAACTGAGACTCAGGAGCAGCAGGGACCTGGTTTTTCCACCAGAGGAGGACCAGACCCATCTCACCACCACTGGACTTTTCCTACTCCATTATCTGTACCCCACAGAATCTCATCTAGGATTTATTTGGGCTGCTTCCAACACCCTGACCCACAGGGTGTCAGGTCATATCCCTGACCCTGTCAGGGTTTTTCCAGGACTTCTGTTAGCTTGCTTGCTTGTCTTTGTACTACTGCATTTGTATTTTGTTTTCTTTTTTTTTATTCCTATTAAAGAACTGTTACTCCTATTCCCATATCTTTGCCTGAAAGCCCCTAATTGCAAACTTATAATAATTTGGAGGGAAGGGGATTTACATTCTCCATTCCAAGGGAAGCTCCAGCCTTCCCTGGCAGACACCTGTCTTTCCAAACCCAGACAGGGTCCCACAGGGATGTCCATGGCCAGTGTCCCATACGGCTGCAGGTTGCCATAAGCACCTCCATCTGTCATCCCCTAGCCAAGTGACTCACAAATCAGCTGCTCTGCCCCCAGACTCTGATTTTCCTGCTGCAGGGAACACAGAGCATTTGGTAGGAAAGAAAACATCCCTCTGAGAAACCCGAGGGGCTGCCAGAACTGACTCCTGGTGCAGGAGACAATGGAGAGCAGACGCTTTCCCCCCGACAAGGCTTTGAGGAGGAGAAAGAAAAGCGTTTTCTGTTTTCCCTGGATCAATGTTTCTGTCAATATGAGCCATTCTAGCTGAGCTTGCCAGATCAGTAGCACCTGGACTCAGGGCTGCCAGGAAAAACAGCCCTTTGAAGAAGTGCAGGTTGAAAGGAGAGGATATATCCTCAGGGGAGCCGGCTCTGCCTCGGCAGGGCTCCTTATCTGAAGATCAACATGTAAATTCCTGTTCTGCTCCTGTCCTATCTCTCCGGGTCATTCACCTCGTAGTTCCTATTAAATTTGAGCTTCACACTGAAATGTGGCAGAAGAACATCCACATCAATGCGCTTTCCAGTGAGTGATTTTGCAGGAAATGCAGCTCTTGGTATCACCATTTTCCAATTAAAGTGCAAACCAGAAGATACCCTACCCCAAGAGAGGCTATAATGAAGAAGATTTCTTACAAAAAACGTGGAAGGCACCTTTCTGAGGTGCCTTTCAAATATCAGCACAATGTTTTCTGTGAAATTTCGAGGAGACAAGACAGAATTTCAGTTCGCTCATCAGGGGCAAGGGATGTGTGTCTCAGTTCTGAGTCAGCAGTTGCACAAACCAAATGATGCACAAGCATCACTCTAAAAGTCATGGGCATCAAAACATCTTTTTTGAATGAAAAGCTGCAGAAAACACGTGGAGGAATCTGCCTGTGACACCAAGGTGCTCTTTATACACGTGCCGTGGTTGGAAGATGCAGTCAGACCTGAGCATAGGAAAATAAATTTTTTGGGGCTTGCACCCAAGCAATTCAAGGGGCAGAAACCATGGCTCAGTGCTGGTTTCTAAGGAAACCTGAACGGATCAAGTAAAAAATTTCAAATTTATAACTTTTTTTTTTCTTTTTTAAACAGCAGGTCCTAAAATTCAAGCTGTCAATTATTTTCCCTTTTTTTCGATTTCTATTTTCTCCGTGGCCATCTCCAACATCCGATTGGCCCAGGCACACCAGGACAGGACCCAGTAACTTGTTGCTGTCCCAATTCCAGTTCCAACACTCCTGCTTCAAGTGGATTTGGAAGCTGTGCCCTGTGGAGGCAGGCACAGATGGTGCCACCGAGTGTGTGCCAGGGCGTGGGCAGCAGCTCTGCCGGCAGGGAATGTGCCAGGCACGGCACAGCCACGGGGGATGGATTTCTGGGATTGCCACCCTTTAGGGGAATGGATTTCTGGGACTGCCACCCCCTAGCAGGATAGATTTCTGGGATTGTCACCCTTTAGGGGAATGGATTTCTGGGATTGCCACCCCTTAGGGGATGGATTTCTGGGATCGCCACCCTTTAGGGGGATGGATTTCGGGGATCACCACTCTTAAGGGGGATTGATTTCTGGGATTGCCACCCTTTAGGGCGATGGGCACACCGCTGTGAGGCTGAGCTCTCTGTGCTCCAGGGATTTCCAGAACCCTGGGCAATGCCAGCAGCCCTCCCTCCAGCACACATGTACCCCAAAGTTACCCCAAAAGGCAGCACAGGAGCTGGGTAGGGAACCCTCCCTGCTCCAAGCGATAAATCCCATTATCTTCCTCGCACTAAACCTCTCCCCGGGGCCGCAGGGTTTGCATTCCGCTTCTCCCCGGTCACTTTTCCCTGGCTGCCCTGGGCAGTTTCCAGGGAAAGCGGTGCCGCTGCCATCCCAAAGCTCTCTCCCTGCGCTTCCCAAGCTTCCCCCCGCAGCAGCTAGGTGGCAAAAGTTCCGCGCAGCCTGGGAAAAACTTCATGAATCCCTGGCACACCGAGCCAGCCCGCCGAGCCAAACACTCCCGATCCCAAAACGCGTAAGGAGAACTCCCCAAATCGTGGCGAGCATCCCCTAAAAATCCCCCCCCCAGCCTTACTCACATCGTATTTCTCGGTCATTTTCAGCAGGGCGCGTTTCCAGAGGGTCCTGGCACAGCCCGGCTCCGGCAGCAGAACCAAGGCACACAAGGCTGCGGCGAAAATCTTTTTACAGAAACACATCTCTGGCAGCAGCCTGGAACCCATGGTTTTGTTTTTTTTTTTTTTTTTTTCCAGGGGGGAGATGGAATAAGGAGCCCTGGGCTCTGGGGATCCGGGCGGTTCCGAGGCTTGGCAAGGAGGGAGGGACAGAGCGAGCGAGGGCTGAGCGCTCTGAGCGCCGCTTTTCCCTGCGCGGCTTCTGGGAAGGGAAAAGGGGAAGGAGAAAAAAAAAAAAAAAAAAGAAAAAGAAAAAAAAAAAAGAAAAGGAGCCCACAGGCAGAAGCCGGGAGCTGCTGTTGAACTTCTTTAAGTTAGATCAGGTTCTCGGCTCACACAAAGCTCGCGGCTCTCCCTGAGTGATGGACGGGAAGATTACTCGCAAAGATTATTTTTAGACCTTTGTTCCCAACATCTGGCATCCTCCGAGAGCCCCATTCAGAGCCGAGGCGTGGGATCAGATGACAGCTGCCGCAGGGGGAAATAAAGGTCTCGGAGGGGTGGGCTCGGCAGATTTTTGCGATCAGTTCACCCAAACTTCCCAGGAGCCTGGGCTCTCCCTTTGTGCGCTCCCTCCTGTGGGGTTTGCATCTCGTTTTGACAAAGTGATAACTTCATCTGCAGCCCACTCTGAAGGAAATGATTTAACCACACGATAAACATCCAGGGGCTTTCTTTAAACCAAGGTGACGTTGGTTTTCTTAAAACGATCTTGAAGGAGGGGAAAAACGTTGGGAAAAAATAAATTGGGGTGTGGAATAGGGAAGGAAGGTGGTTTGGAAATGACATGAGCCCAGAGAAAGCAAGGAAGGGGACATGAGTCAGGCCGTGCCTGACAATGGGAGGGACGGAAGGAGTGGACGTGGGGATTTGGACATCTCCGTGGACATCCAGTGCCTGGAGGATGGGAATGGACTCGTGAAGTGAGGCTGAAAGCAGCCCAGCATCCTGCCTGGGATGGAGACAGAGGCAGGTGCTGAAGGAGAACAATAAGAACGAGGCGGCTGTTATATTCCTTTGTATAAATATGTATATCTGAATGTATATAACTTTATAGATGTCAGGAGGGCTGCTCAGGGCTCACTGGGGGCTGTTTATTTTATAATTCCCCCTGAATTTCTCCTCCAGCAGCTTGTCCAGCCTCCACCTGAGTGAAGAAAGAAACAGAACCACAAAACTTGTCGAGGTACAGACACTAAGCCCTGTTTGCCTTCACTGTACCCCGGCTGCAGCCCTGCTGAGCAGAGAGGAGCCTTGATGGATGCACTGGATTTGTTTTATACCCACTCTAAAATGGGTCTGCAGAGGAGTGTTATACCCTATAGATACACAAAAAAATTCTTCCAATTATTCCTCATACCTGAAAGCTGTGGAAATTCACTTTGATCCATGCCCAAGTGTCAATAGCTGCACACAGGTGGGAGCCAAAGGATTTCATCTTGAGGCTTGCCAGAATATGATGATGGGAACCTGAAAAAAGAGCAAGGTGTGCCTTAAAAAGCTCAGTATTGAAGGGAATAGATTTGATTTATTTAGACTTAAAGTTCCTAAAGGTTTTGTAGCAGTAACTGTGCTTTGGGCAGCTCTCTCTATATCTCAGCTGCTATAAAAATGTTCTTAGGAACAAAATCTGTGGAATTCATGCCAGGGAATTTTGCTGGGAAGTAAAACCAGGGATTAATCTTAGCAGGGGAAAGGGAATGAAGAGTAAAACTGGAGATGGTCACCTCCCTCCCAGCTGCAGAGATGCAGGGTGGGGGATCCCTGTGGGACAGCAGGAGTGCCTTGCCCCTGCATGGTCTGGGGATTCCCAAAGGGGCTGAGAGGGGATCCCTGGGGAGATGCAATGACCCTGCACTCTGTGTTCTTGTAAATCTGTCCCTGCTTGATCCCTACAGTCATCCCTGTAGGTGCAAGCAGGTTTTGGGGGCTGACAGGGTTTGGGGTGAGCTCATGGTGCGGTTATTTCAGGCACAGAAGGGGACAGGGAATGGGAATTTGGGCTGGAGAGCATTTTGTGCCACAGAGGCTTCATCCTGCTCCTGGCTGCTGGGCAGGCTGTCCCTGCAGGGAGCACAGCTCCAGGTCCCTGGCACCTTCTCTGCCCTGTTTCACCAGCTCTCCTCTCCCCCAGAGCTGCAGTCAGGCATTTGAAACAGAATTTACCCCAGTTTCCCTTCAAACAGGCCATTTTCCTCAGGCTTCTCTCTTCATTTAATGGTAACTGAGCAGCTCATGGGTCAGCCCATGGAAAAGTGGCTCCCTAAGGACACAAGTGTCACCTTTGGATGCTGGCAGAGCTCAGCACTGCAGGTCACTGTCACCTCCACCCAGGCCCCATCCAAGCACCCTCTGAAATCAGCAGCTGTGCTGCAGTTACTGACAGACACACTCAGGCAGCTTCAGTTTATCCAGAGAGGAAAGAATCACTGCCATACCACTGCGACCTGTCCCACCTCTGGCCTGATTTTTTACTGCTCAGAGGGCTTTGTCTGACACCACAGGATTCCCCAGTTCCTTTCCCAAACATCTCCCCAGTTTGTTCCAGTATGAATCCCTGCACCTCCACCCAGCCCCTCTCAGGCACACCCAGGGGCTCCCACCCTGACTCCTGAGCTCCGAGGTGACAAATGACATGGCTGCTTGCACAGAATAAACAAGATTTTTCCTCGGAGTATTCCTGCTTAATTTATGTCCTTGTGCTGATGTTTCACTGGTCTGCGCTCTCGCTGAAACCCAAACCACCGTGAAACAACTGCTCACCATAAATCTCCCTAATTTAATTCCATTTTCTGTTGTTTCATATACTTGCAATCTTGACTTGGAGCAACTAATTCCAAAGATTAATAGCTACTTCAGACACCATTTACTGGCCTTTATTTTTGCAGATACACAGCTTTGACATTTATCTGTGTAAAAAAAAACCAGGGTCTGTGCCTTGCAACCCATGGATTGTGCACTGAAGAAATGAGAGTTCTGCAGGACCAAAATTCAACAGCTGGTCATGGTCTTCACATCAAAATGAAATGAAAGAAAGAAAATAAATCAACAAAATGATGTTATAACAGTTATGGAACTGTAGCTCATCCTGCACACAACTCCTGAATTCTTCCTGCCACCCATCTCCATTCCTCACATGCTTCTACCTCCAGTCTCTGTTGGGAGCTAGGCAAGGGATTGAATATTTTTTACAAGACTAAGAAAAACTTCCCTGGAAATACTGGAAGGAAGGTCTTTCTCCCCTTTCCTGGATATTCATCTTCTTTGCAGTCCCTGTCTGGGCTGTGTTGTCCAGGACAAGTCCAGGACATCATTTTTGCCATTCATATCCACACTGTCCTCCCGTTTGGAGCTCAGTGAAAACCAAAACACAAGAAATCTCAGGCCACTCACTCATGGAGGCATTTTTCTCCCACTACAGAGCAGTTCCTGTCTTACCAAATTCACTTTTGAATGGCCCATTCAGATGAAAAAGAAGAGGAACAGCCTTGACTTTCTGAAGAATTTCTTGTTTAACACTGGCAGGTTTATGGCTCCAGTTATCAGTGTAAAGCATTCTGAGCAGCTTGTGAAGAAATTTTAGGCAACAGGCACAAGTCCTTACAAACACTACCACTGGCAATAATTAGAAATTTAAAATTTACTGGTAAGCAGGTTTCTGAGTTGTGTAATTCAAATTCCAGGTATTTGATGATGTGTGGTGATTAAAAACAATTATCACAAGAAATAAAAAAATAACTTCAATAATAATTTTGTCTTAAACTACATTTTATCCACACACAACAGTAGAGCTGAAGTGGTTTACTCCAAGTGGAACAATTCCCTCTGGTGATGATTGCATCCATAGGGAGTGGGTGCTTGGCTGTCCTATGCACAGGGCAATAACTGATGCTGGTATAAGATATAATTGAATTATTGAAAGATCTTGGCTGGATTTGGCTCCAGTTTATGTGAAATCTTGGGCATTCAGCAGGCCAGCAGCTAAAATAATTCTTTAACATGAGCTTGTCCTGGGAATCCGCAGAACATCACTAACTCAAGATTTCTCTGCTTCAAGATTTGTGGTGCAGCTCCTCCCGCCAAATTCCCACTTGCCTTCAAGGATTTCTGAGTGAGATTGCTCCATACATCACCCCTGAGCAGAGAGTGCAGGAATCTCTGCAAATTTCCATCCCACAAAATGGTGGCAATGAGGGAAATTCTGCAGCACCGTAAATTGCTGTCAGATGAAAGTGTAAGAACGTGGGCAAACCTTGAGCACCTCCCCGGGGCTGTGGAACTCTCAGCATCATTTGGTACAGGCAGGAAGAGGCATCTGAGTGAAAGGATGGGCATTTTATCAACTTAGGGCAATAAAAACAGCTTTTGGAACCGGGATTCATGCTGCCTGATTGGGATGATTTAAATAATGGGTTTTAAAAATGTTCTCAGGGAGGTTGTGAGTGAAAGTCATGGGACAGCCAAGGAAAAAATATCTTTTCCTAGCCAAAAAACAAGGTAGGTCAGCCTAAGTCAAGACTTGCCTTTTCCCAGAGGAAAGATCTGACTTTTAAAGAGAGATTCTATCAAAGAGAGAGTTTCCTCAGAGCGCTGCAGCAGCACGAGGTGACTCACTGTAGCTGGATATGATCCCTGCACCTTCATGCCAGGGGTTGCTGCAATTCCTTTTCCAGGGGCTGTTTCCTTGCCAGCTCTGCACAGGTTCTGTTGCCAGCAGCAAAGGGCAGTGATTTTCTGGGGGTTATTAGAGATCTTTTTATGTTATCTAACCTATTGGAAAGGTTACAGCTGCTTTGTGTCCCCCCTAAAAATAATCAAAAGCTCCTCCCTTGCTACTCTGGCTGCCTCAGGAAGGCTCAGCCCCGAGGCTCTGCCCCACTTCCACTCACTCTTAGGAAATCAGGCAAAACCAGGTAAATCCAGAGTGGTTTTGTCGTGGATATGAACATGGAGAAACCACAGCCCTGGCTGAGCTTCCATCAGCTGAACCTGCCCCACGAAAAGCAGGGAGAACCCCGGGGTGTGCTGGGTTCCCCGGCAGTGATGGAGACACCCTTTGTCCCTGTGGGGTCACCACTCCAACCTCTGCTTCCTTTAAGGTATCCTGAAGCAGCAATATTATAATTGTCACTTTTTCCCTTGCTTAACCCAGCAGCTGGGATTGCTCCCTGCATGGATTAGCAGGAAAGGAATCCTTTAGGTGAGCCAATCCTGATGGGTGAATGCAAAAATCAACAAAGAACCTGCAGCATCCCTGGAGGGGCGACCCTGGATGCAGATGATTCCCCCACAGGTTTGTTTTATGGCCAGCTCTACAGGAAGACACCAAATCTGGAGTTTCAATATTGGACTC
The DNA here is from genome assembly GCA_910950805.1 of Acrocephalus scirpaceus scirpaceus. Taxonomy (NCBI): domain Eukaryota; kingdom Metazoa; phylum Chordata; class Aves; order Passeriformes; family Sylviidae; genus Acrocephalus; species Acrocephalus scirpaceus. The sequence continues at coordinate 3,513,452 of OU383783.1, forward strand.
ATTCCTCCCCTGAGCAGGAAAAACTGTGCCAGATGTTTGCTACCAGCGAGCTCCTCTGGGAATTTATGGAGCGAAATAAAAGATCAAAAGCGATTCAAAACACAGACAGGTGATTCCCTTTAAGCATCTGGCCCCAAGCCCTCGCAGAGCCTGGCAGAGGTCAATGGTAAGCGGCCCCTGACCGTTTGGAAAGGGCTGTAAAGAAGAATATAAAGCCTCTACTTTGAAGCAGCTTTGTGGGGTATGAGGTATAAATGAAGCAGATGAATGTGATTAGGGAAGCGCTCGCGTGAGGGCTGCAGAATTACCGGGAAGCCTCCAAAGGCACGGGGCTGTTCGTGAGGAGGCAGAACTGTGCTCGGAGTGGGGCGAGGCTCCTCTTTGGGGTGCGGCCGTGCTGCCCCGGGGCACCGCTGGCAATCCCGAACAATTCCTGTGCCCCAGCTGCGGTCCGTGCCCGCTGCTCCCTCCGGGGCGTGCCTGTCCCCTTTTGTCTCCAAAGAGCTCTCGGAGCTGTGGGTGTCCCAGCAGGAGAGGGGTTCCAGGGGGGCTGGAGGCAGCGGGATCCTTTCCCTCTCAGCCCAGTTGGAATCCCTGCGGATTTTGGGAGAGGGGGATGTGCAGTGGAGCTGCACCCTGGGGCTGCTGAGAGGAGTCGAGTCACGGGCTGGAAACCTCGGAGAAATCTCCCTGGTGGACAGATTCACCCTAAAATTAAATACAAGGGTTAATTAAATAAAATTTGGCTGTGGATCCACATGGATTTCACAGCAATCCTCAGCCTTTGCCACGCTCTGCATTCAGCCAGGCAGAATCCCTGTTGGAAACAGAATTGCACTCAGGGCTCCCGGCCCTAAAAGAGCTGAGCTGTGCTCTGGGGGTTCCCAGAAAATTTGGGGCACGGGATGTCTTGTTTGGATGCCGTAGGGAATGCTGACTTGAAATAGAGAGCTAGAGGATAAGGTTGGTATTTATTAAAAGGTCTCCAGGATCCACCCTGGGCGTTACAGGAGCCTGACCAAGGCTGCACCCAGGGTGGGCTGAGAATGGTCACAAAATGGACACAAAATGGTCACAAAATGCCTGACTGGTCACAAGGTCTCACACTTTTCTAAGTTTTGGTCCATTTGCACATTGGGGTTTAATTGTCCAATTCCAGCTCCAGGCTGTGAGCTCCCATCCTTCTTGTTCCTCCCTCCAGCCACCCTTGTTTGTGCTGTTGGGCTGAAAGTTGTCCTTGGTGTGCAGCAGGACAAGGATTTGTTTTGTCTGCCTGCTCCATAGAGAGAGCTTACTGGCACTTAGTATGAGACTCAGAACTACATCCCTGGGCAGCACAGAATCTGAAAATAGGAAACCCAAGGCATCAGGACCAAGGCAAAGCCAGAGCCAGTGACACAGACACGTCAGCATGGACACCAAGGAAACCCCTAAAAGGCACGAGCCCTTGCAAACCCCAGATTTCACACCTGACACTGAAACAGGAGTTATCTCCTGGCTGATGCCCTGCTCTGACCCACAAAGATTTAGCCAGGGCCAAGCAGTTTGAATTTGGGGCTGCACCTCTCCCAGCTGAGGCTCTGCCTGCCTGTAGGCCCAGAGACAGAGGCTTTCCCATGACAAATATCCAGAGAGAGCAAATTCAGAGCTCAAGGGCCTGTCAGAGACACCTGCAACCCTGCACAAGGCAGAGGGAGGAAGGGCCAGATGTGTGTCAGCATCGTGCCTGTGTAGGATTTCCTTTATGGAACCTTTAACCTCCACATCCCACATCCTATTACCAGTGAACTCCCCCGCCCTGCTGCGGCTCCTCTGAGGCCAGGAGCACTTTGGCAAGGACATTAAATGATATCCCAGGCCCAGGCAAATGCTCTTGGGGGCTCTGAAATAGCTGCTCACAGCAGCCCTGGGGATGTCAGTGCTGTCCAGAGGAGCTGCTGGTGCCACCTGGAGCTGTGCTGCCCCCTCAGCCCCGGCTCCCTGCAGGAAGCAGGGACTGAGCAGGGATCTGGCCAGGCAGGGAACATCCCTGCAGCTCCTCAGGGATTGCAAGACTTGCACTAATGTTGCTGCAGAATTCCTTAAAAGGGTTCCAAAGATTTTGGAGTTGAATTTGCTGGATCGTGCTGTTGCTCTGAAGGAGTTTGCTGTGAGAAGGAAAAGAGTTTTTCTTGTCTTTTCTTATCCAAAGTGCAGGGTTGAACAGGCTGTAGAAAATCCCACTTGCCTTTGACCTCTTAATAAAAACCTTATCTAAAGCTGGCTGAAGATAGCCAGCAGTGTTTGGAGCTGCTGCAGACTGGGTTTTATCTGGGAGAGTTCCCTTTCGTGTCCCTCACTGGAAGTCACTGCATGTGGCTCTGTCACCCACCTGGCCTGGAGGGGACATCCAGGCTCCCTCCCATCCCAAACCTCTGCTAAGCAGGCTGGATCTCATTCACCACTGGCTCCTGGTGCCCGGACAGAGCTCAGGCTCTGGCTGCCATCCTTGCATTGTTTTGAATCCTCTCTTGGCTTGGGTGTTAGATATAATGAGATCCCATTTCAAAATCAGAAATCAAGAGATGCCAAGCTGGCATTGAAAAGGAAAAACATCCTGTAAGAAAACTCCCCAAACTGCCTGCTGATACACACACCTGCCCCTGGACAGACAGACAGATTTTGCAAGTATCAGAGTGGCAGAAAACACAAGAGAGCTCAGGTAATTTCATTTATTTGGATGTACGTAGCCCTAATTAAGAGGATGGATTTTCTATAATGGCTAATTTCACTCCTCAGCTCAGCAAGGGACTTCTTTCAGCAGTCAGACATAGCTTAATTTTTTGGAGGTGCTGGAAGAAGTATAATAGGAGGGGTTTCCTCCCCTGGTGCCTCTGTGTGAGGTCCTGAGCAGCACATTCAGTATCCAGCTGAATTCCTTCTGAATTGTTCAGCAGGCTGGGACAGACACATGGAGAGTTTCCACCTTTTATCTCAGCATAGAGCTTTCCATCTGAATAGTGTCTCTTCGTTGGGAGGTTTGTTGTCCTCCAGTGAGCCACTCGTTTTTCAGATGGTAGAAACTTGCATTTTGCCACAGATGTTGCCTATTGCAGCTTTTCCCAGTCCTGACATAAAGGGGAACCTGCAGCTTCTCCCAGAGCTCGGAATTCCCTGCCATTCTGCTCTCTAAATCACCAGGGCAGGACAGGGCAGAACAGAGAAGGATGTGTTGGAATTCTGGAAACTTACATTTAAGATTTTAGTATATAGCAATATATATGGGGCAAGATGGAGGATTTGGGGCGTTGTCTGGGTCCTTCTTCTTCACCTTCTTCTTGTTTTCAGATGGTTTTCTGTAACTGGGTGAAAAAGGTCCACATTGCGGGCCTTGGGTGGTCATTATTGGGTCAAAAATAGAAATAATATCGGTGTCACCTCATTATTGGTTAATTATCACTTAAATAACCTTGGAACGAGTTAGAGGCTCTCCATTTTACCTCATTTCTCTAACTTGGTAGTTAGAGCTCACGGCTCATGAGGCTGTAATATAGACAAGAATTAATTGTGGGCCTGGTATTTCTGAGCCTGAGAGAATTTTTTACCTTGCTAACAATTGCTGGCTCTTTCCCAAGGGAAACTTCTCCACAAGGTCTTCATTCTCAAAACGATTTTGTAAAAACAACATTTCTTTCTCCTAACATTCTCTTGCCAGGCTGTGATTTCTATTTCTGTAGTTTAACCAATGGAATTACAGAGGTGTCGTTCCTATGCACCAATCATATTCATTTTGTATTGGAATACCTTGTAAAATAGGGGAAAAATAAAGTTTTTCTATTCTTTGCCTTCTGAGAATCTTGGAGTCTTTGGTCTTTATTTTGTGTCCAACAGAGACAATTAATAAACACCCAGTCCCAACAGAAAACTGTGACTCCTATGTGTTAATCTCGGCTCTAACACGAAGAAAAGAAGATGAGAAACCAACAGGATGAGCACACGTGAGACAAGGAGGGCATGGGAAATGGGGATGTCCCTGTTACAAAGCCATGGTTTGATTACTGCATGGAGATTTCGGCATTTGGAGCTCCAGCAGCAAAACAATCTGGATGTTGTTAGCTGAGCAGAAAGCAACAAAATCCCTGAACACCCTGTTAGCACCAGGCAGAGATTGAGAGCAGCACTCAAACCAAGCTGTATTTCTTTCAGACCTGGGTCTGTGGTTATTTAGAGCTGAATGTGACTGCAGAGGACAATCAAACCTCTCCTGGGAGCACCCCCCAGCTTGGCAGGGCACAGCTGCCTCTGCCGTTCCCCTTGTGAATTTTATAGGCTGGAAAATGTTTATTTCACTTTTGGCTCCATGTTCTTGTTAAACTTTATGTGCTATATAACGATGCTATATAGTGTTATGTTTATGTTATATGGGGATAAATATTTTTATCTATCTACGTAGTTACATTTGTTTGCATATCCATAAACTTAAATCTCCAGCATGTTTCTTATGTGTTTATGCCCCTCTAGCCTGTCCCTCAAAAAATAATGGAGGAGTATCATAGAATGCCAGACAAGTTTGGTTTGAAAGAAACCTTAAAACCCATTCAGCCCCACCCCTAAAGGGAAGACTTTATTCCCAATATCTAATCCAAATCTAATAATCAAATCTCTCTGCTTGGTATGTTATAGCTCTTCCTAATGCTGGCTACTTAATACCTGCAGAGCAGCTCCAGGGCTTGCCAGAGTTTGTTCAGATTTACACTCATGTTTTGCACCACTTGGCAACTTTTTTTTTTTTTTTTTTTTTTTTTTTTTTTGCTTCTTCAGGGTTTGTATATCTGAGTTTTGCAGTGCCCAGCAATGCTGGACATGTTCCAATGTAAATTATTTCTACAGAACCAGCAGTTGTGTATTTTGTCCAGCAGGAATCTTGGCAACCTCAGGGCTCTGTGACTTGTATTTAATTATTAGGGGCAGGAGAACAATCTGAAAGTATCTGAGTGCACTGGTCCCGTGGGCTGTTTTTTAACACATCTCTATAGGATGGGATAAACATTTGCAATTGATTTGGCACGAGTCCCAGGTCCCCTTCCACTCTACCTGCCTTTTAAAGTCATCAACCTGTTCTTGAGTGTAACCAGCCCTAAGAAATAATTTTTTTCTGCCTTGTCTTCCTGAAGTAGGTGCATTATTCCATCATCCATGTTTTCTGTATTCTGAGAGTGTTAATGGGAGGAAGTGAATAGCTGGGTATTCAAATACTTTTTCACAATATCTCTCTGTCTTCTCTTTAAAGTCCTGAATTTGGGGGTTTTTTTCAACTTACATCCAGCAAGCTCTTTGGCAAGAGAAAGCTCAGATGAGGCTTGGATCTTTAATTACATTATTGGCAGACTGTGGCATTCCTTTGTTACTTTCTTGATCTAATTCCCCCCAAAGAGCTGCAAAAAGGAGAATGGTGGATTAATTTAATCATAGCTTCTTGTGTGGTTAAAGACCAGCTCCTTTATTGTCCACCCACACCTTTGGGTGCTCTGAACTTCATCTCTTCCACCCAGGGAGAAAGGTTTTTCCTCTGGATAATTTTTTCCCTTCAGACTTTATTCAAAGGAGTGATGCAGATTAAAGTCCATGTGTTGGGAATTCAGTAGCTGGAGCAGAGGATTCAAAGCCTTTCTTATTCCATCAGGGACAAGGTGACAAGGCTGATTTAGCTGATGGCTGAGTGACCCCCACAGAGCCCCCATGAGCAGCTGTGGGCACAGGAAGGGTCCTTGTGAGGAGGATTCCAAAATGTCAAACCCCAGCGTTGGAGCAATGAGTCTGCTGAAGGTTTTTGGTGCCACATCCACATTTTGCTGAGCCTGTGTGGAGGGAAAATCCTCCTCATGACAAGGTAATGGAGACAGATGGGGTAGGACCTCTTTCATCTGGGGTTTCATGGCTGCAGAGCTGGCAGTTATTACCAACCCTCTGTCTCAATTAACTCAACACTTCTGCCAGAGCAGCCCTGGACGTGCTGTTTGCAGCAGGGCAGATTGACTGTTGTGTGCAGGCTCCAGCAGCTGTTCCAGCCTGCCACTGAGAAGTTATGGCATTTACAGCTGAGCTTTTCCAGACTCCCCCCTGAAACGGAGCTGCGGAAATGGGAGCTGTGTCTCCTCATCCCTGGATCCGTGTCCCTCAGATGGGAGGCCTGTCTTTGGCTCAAGGGATGAAATCCCTCTTCCCCTTTGGAGAAATCCTCTCTGGTTCCATCCGGCTTCCCATTGCTCAGGCTCTTCCCTTTGGGAGCTTGTTGTGCCAGCCGTAAATCCGAGGCAGCCTTTGCAAATCAAAGCAACATTTAATTTGGGTGTGAGGGTGAGTAACAATTAACACCCTCTGCAGAGCTATTGATTGGGCAGCTGGATCACTGCGTAGTCCTGCTTCTAGAAATTCCAAATAAACTCCCTCGTTCAAACATCTTCACAATTCCTTGAGTAGAGGACCCTTCATTCTCCTTAGTCAGCTTTCTGTCAATGTTTAAAAATCAAGCTGCAAAGCTGGGCAGGAGCTGGTTCTTCCCAAATAATTTCTCAAGATTTTTAGCTGAGCTGCCTCAAAGGGAGATTTTCTTTGAAGCTTTAGTCTGGAATTCCCACAGAGGAGGTTTTTCACACCTAAACTGGCAGATTTAGACATCTCAACCATCAGCTTATGTACAGCAACTGTGAATTACTACAAAGCAACACCTCACTCAAAGTATCAAGGAAAACAGGTTTAAACATTATCTGAATGAATAGAAGGGATCTTAATTTAAGGGAGAATGAAGACTGAATAAACCAGCAGCCTATGCTATAGGAAGGCAGCATTATATCCAGGAGAAAACACTGGAATTTAGGTCAGAAATTCCATAACTTAACACACAGGTCACACATGACCTGGCACAGCAGCCCAGCTCCTACAGTTTCCTTCTCTCTGAGGAAGAAAACGTGCTGCTCTCCCCCCTCCACACCAGTTTAGATTTATAATTGTGTGTAACACGGCCTGATGCTGATTTTTTTGTAAGTAATTGTTTGCTGAGAGATCAGAAGAGATAACTGAGAATAAAGCAACTCCCTTCACGTGAATAATTGCACCATCAGCCCTTGGGTGAGAGTCACAGCCAGAAACTTCCAGGCTGCTGCTGGGACCAATGCAGAGTCTCAGGAATGCATAAGCAAACGCATTAGACACAATACATCTACTGGAGCAGGGATTCATTCAACAGAGCAGCCCCTGGAAACATGGAAAAACATGTTCAGCACAGGAATAACTCAGAAAAAGAAAAAAAATCCCTTTGAATCAGCACTATTTATGAAGTGACCACCTAAAAATAAATACTTTTGGTGGAAATACTAATTCTCCATAAATACATTTTTGAAAGGTGTACCACAAACTCAAATGACAATACATTTCATCAGGCTCCAAATTTTCAAAGTAAGAAAATCAAAAATTCTCCAGGTTTGCCTGGAATAGGAATTCTGAATTGAAAGGCTGAAGTTGTGCCCTGCAGTCACCCAGGGGCAGTTTGGTTTCCTCTCATTCTATACATTCCTCCTCATTCTATCCCTCCTTCCTCTCATTCTGAGGTGGTTTGTACATCCACACTCAGTGCAGAACAGATGTAGGGAATAATTCCTGGTTTCCCTGACACTGAGCAGCCTGTTTCTGATAGAGGGCTTGGTAAATTGGTTCCTTCCGGATCACAGCTTTGGGACCACCATGAAAAGAGGCACTTGCTGAGGTGGGAGCCCAGAAGCCAAGGGGTGACTGGCAAAGCCATGGAGACCTGGAAAGGTGTGGGAGCTCCTGGCTCTTTCTTGCTCCAAGGTCAGGGTAAATAAAACTCAGGAGATGTTGTTTCTTGCAGTCTCACTCTGAAATTTATTATCTTTATCTATTACAGACTCAGGAGGTGTGAGCTCTCCCTAACAAGTCGGGAAAGTGGGGTAAAATGGTGTCTGTTCAAGATTATTTAAGTCCTAATTACCTAATAAACAGCTGAGACCTGTATTATTTATGTTTTTAATCCAATTGTGGTCACCCAAAATCCACAATGCAGACCTCTTTCACCCAATAACAGAAAACCAACCCACATCTGTGAGGAAGAAGGAGGAAGAAGGTGCAGAAAAGGCAACTAACCCACATCCAAAGGTCTCCATCTTGGCTCCCATGTATCACCATACACTAAAATCCCAAATCTCAGTTTTTCACCCTGTGAGATCACACAATACTACACACATACGGTTTCTGTGCTATCACTCAAATTTTTAAGCCTTTTCCAAAGTCTCAGGTCAAATGAGGTGTTTGCTTGAGGGCTGACACACTTCAATCCAGAAAGCCTGGAGCTTTCAGTGTTCAGAGCTCCAACAGAGAGGGCCCCAAGAGCCTCACGGAGCTGCAGATCCATGAGGAATCTTGGCCTTAGCCCCGCATATCTGGGGACGTGAGTAATGTCTCCAGCACTGCTGCTGCTCTGCTCTCACAAATGCCAGCCTAACTGGCTGCACCGGTACCCTTTCCACCACGGGATGGATCCAGCTGCCCCTGGAGCCAGCTGGAGCCCATCCATGGAGCAGAGAGGGGCTGGAGCAGCCCCACTGCTGCCGCTGTTTGTCCTCATCCCGCTCCTTCCATGGGCACAGGGAGCCCGAGGCAGGGACTCAAGGGCAAACCCTGGAATCCACAGCTATTCCTCAGAGGGGATGGAACTCCTATTTAAGGAAAGAGGCTGTGCTGGTTTGAAAGCAAAACCAGTGAGAGACTCCAAGTCAGAAACACAATTTAATAAGAGGAAAAGAAAAGAAGTAAAATAAAGTAAAATAAAGTAAAATAAAATAAATGCAATAGTACAAAAAACCACTGACAGAGTCAGAATACAACCTGACACCCTGTTAGTCAGGGTGGTGGCAGCAGTGCAGATGAAATGCTCTTGTTGAAGCAGTGATCCCTTAGAAAGGTCTGGCAGCTCTTGTCCTCTGCGAATCCAGTGGGTCAGGGCTCCCTGTGCTGTCCCAAATCCCAGATTCTATCCAGGTGGGAATGCTTGGCTCCTCCCCCTGGGCGGAGCATCTCCCCCTGTGCTGATCTCATTCTCTGAGCCCTGCAGGGGCTCCTTGCTGGCCCATGAACCAGAGACAGCTCCCGCAGGGAGTTCCCCATGAGCCATGGGCATTGCTGGGCCATGGACAGGAGAGAAGGGAAACACTGCCCCAGCTGGTTCCAGCAGCTCCTGGGGATGGGGATGGAATGCACACTTTGGGCACAGCTTACATTTTAACCTAGGACAGAGTCAAAAAGTAGAGAAGGTTTTAGGGTGGGGTCTGGAATGAGGCAAGGGGAAAACAATACCAGTGGTTCAAATCCTGGCAGGGTTTGGTGTTTCAGCCAGCCTTGAGGTTCAGCGGGTGGCACTGCCAAGGTGCACTCCAAAAAGTGTCCCTGGGAAGAAGTTTTATCTGTTGGCACCACAAGGATCAACCCTGGGGAGGGCTGGTTGCAAAGCCAGACTTTGTTGCTCCAGCTACTGTAAAGAATGAACACAGCCATGGTCCCCACCCCAAAAGAATTGCAATTATCCTGCCTTCCTCAGGCTGCAGGACCTGACCCTTGGTGAGGTCATGGTCTGATGGAAAGGGTGCAGAGAAAAGCTGGGAAAGTGGTGATGGTTGAGAGCAGAGCAGTGCTGACAGCAGCTGAGTGTTTCCAAGAGCCTGGGATGAGCAGGGTTGTGTTTACAGCCTCTGGGGGCTCCTGGGTCAGGGCACTCTGAATTGTAACACAGTCCCACCCCATCCCACCCTGAGGATGAGTGAAATTCTGGGCTTGATAAAAACCAACTTTCTGCATCAATCTGTGTGTGCTTGGCCTCTCTCTCTGCACCCGGGGATTATTTTGGGGTTGATTCCCACTTGTGCCTGGCTGCCTCTGCTGTTTGGGTCTGTGTTGCTGAAAACAACAGAGCAAAGCAAAACCTCGACCCTATAAAGCAGGAATGTGGGGGTGTAAAGTCAGAAAACTGACAACAGGCAGAGAAGAACCTGAAACTGTTTCTAATTAATTTTTTCAAGGTGTGCCCCTCCTGCTTTGAGTTTCACCACTTAATGGCAGCTTATCCCCTCAGCTGGGATAAGCTGCTCCCATTGTATTTTGGGATGAAATCCTGTTCCCAGTTCAAGTGAAATTGCTCTTCATTCTCATAGCCCAGGGATTGCAGCGTCTGTGCTGAAATCTGTGGGTTTCACACTCTGCAGGGGGCCAAATATTGCCTTCAAGACACAGTTTTCATTGAGGATTTTATGGAAGGAAACTTTCCAGTTGTTCAAAGGCTGCATTTAAAAAATGCTGATTCTGCAAGGTCTTTAATTTGGAGCCAGATTTAAGGTAATGGTTACCCTTTCCCCGTGTCAGAATCAAAAATATGAAAAATAGTTGTCAAAAGATTTTTTATTAAAACCTGAGAAGTGAGGTCAGGGGGTCAAGGAGCTCTGGAAAACAGAAATCCTTAAGGACCGTGTCTGGTTGTTTTTTTCTGAATGGGAAAGTTGCTTTGCTTGAGCCTTTTAAGTGTCTGCTGATAGAGATGAAGCAAAGCCCAATGTCTGAGGATGAAAATGGAACTGAAACTCCATCTCAGGGCAGTGGAGACACCAAGTGCCTTTTATTTTGGAGGAGCTGACCCTTAAGGATTGAAATACTTGACTCCAAAGAACAAGGATAAGGATGTTTTGGGTTGTTTTCTTTTTCTTTTCTTTTTTTTTTTTTTTAATTACTGAAAATCCAACAAACAGATATAAAGATGCAGATTCATGTGGCTTTCTTGTTGAGGTGACATGGGAATCACTGTTATCTCTGCACAAATCCCTGATGGGCCGCTCCTGTCAGTGCCAACACTTCCAGGGAGCTGCTTCAAAATATGGAGGAGCGAGAGAAAATCTCTTCCCTGGCTCCACAGGGTGAAGTGATCAACTCCAAGACTTTGCCTCCTGCGCTCTGTCTTTTTCCCAACAATTTGCTTTTTCCTTCTGCATTTTGGTCACTCTTTCTCCTCTCTCTTGGAGAAAAAACCCCTGCTTTCTTATTTTTATTTTCATGGCTTCTCTTATTTTATTTTCATGGGATGCTCGGATTGCTAATGGATCAGGAGGACCAGGATGGGAGATCTTTGAAGATTCTGCAGAGACACATCCGTGATGTGGAGCAGTTGGAAATACACCAAACTTACCCAGAGAAAAAGTTTGGAGCCTACTTCTTTTAAAGAGTGATCCAATGTTCATTCCTCTTGGATTATAAGTTAAAATATTTTTTGAGGGGAAAAAAAAATCAGTTGTTCTTATTTTCCTTAGATTTTTCATGTAGAAGTATGATAGGAGTATCATTGCCTTAAATCATGCATAGACCATGAAGGAAACAGATGCTTATTTCTTTTAGAGATTAGACAGCCTTGCAGAGTGCCCAATAGGAAACAGAGTAGAAAGCAGGCAATATATCTCATAAGCATGGGGCAAATTACAACATTGCTCAGGAAATAACTAGATTTTAGGACTGATAGGAAAAAAAAAAGCTTCTTTTTTTTGTTTTTGTTAATGCAGGTTGTAGCAAGATTTCATTCATTTTGAAGTAATCTGTCTCTCCAGCAATTGTATTTTGGCCAGCTGATGGTTTGAAAGAGAAAGAAAAAGGGAATTTCCTGAAAATCCACTGAGCACACCCATAGCACAGCACCAGCAGCTTTCCTTGAGCTGCCATTTGGGGGTTTCTGAGTTGAGGATTTTTCAGGAGCTGCTGATCATCACTTGCACGGCCCTCAAAGCCCACATACCTGTGAGCACCCAGGGCTGCTCCCCAGTCTGGATCAGCCCCAAAAGCAGCATTTTTTTGCTGTCAGAGTTGCCTGTCTGCCATCAGACCAGCTTAGGAGAGGTGGGAGCCTTAAAGCATCCTCTGGCCTCTGCTGGGGAGAGATTTTCCGGTTCATTAAAGCCCTGATACATTAATGGGCTGTGCGTGATTTCAGGGGCTGGTGTGCAGGGCTCCTGCAGTTCGTGCCTGGAGCTTGTTAGTGTAATTTTCTAAAGATTAGCAAGCATTGATTCCACTGGGAAGCCTTGGGGAAATGCCCTTAATCTCCCCTGACTGCGGGGTCCCCGCTGGGCTCCCGCTGCTGCCGGGGATGTGACTCGGAGGGAAAGTTTTTCTCTTTATAAAACTGCATCGGTTGCAATCGAGAACCATTAGCTAATGGCAGCTCTGTGGAGGCAGACACTTCGGTTTTTTACGTCCCCCACGTTGTCTGAGCCCCCGAGGGCTCCCACAAAAGAGAGACACTGACTCGGTTCTGGCTTCATTTTCACCACTCTAACTCCTGTTAAGCTCAACAAGCTCGGACAGGGATGCTTTAGATGGAATTTTACCTGCTGGAGGGACACTGTATATAATTTAACACAGAAGGGTGGTGTGCCTGTGCGAGTTATTACACACTGGAGAAAGAAAACTAACCAGAATAATTCAATTTCCCAGACAAAAGGTGGAAAGTACTAAAACTAAGTAGTAAGTAATTCAATTTTCTGCTTATGAAACAGAACATTCTTGGTAGAATTAATGAATGAATGCCGAGTTTCTAGGCCAGTGTTTACAAATCAAATCTCACAGTACACAGGTGGCAAGGGACAATAAAAAGTCTAATTCTAAATTAGGGCCACCAAAGGAGGAGCTTGGAAGCTGGTTTATATTTTGAACAACTTTTTGCCTACTGTGTGTGAGCCAGCTGGGGATGTGAACACTGCTTTCAATATCTTGCTCCAAATGCAAAATGACCTCCAGCGATTTTCAGTTTTACATTGTGTAAAATGTAAAATTTACAGGCAGAGCCTTTCCCCAGGGAAAGCATTATCAGCTGTACGTCAGCAACGGCCCAAACAGGGAAACAGTGAAACTTAGAAAGAGAAAAGCAAAGTGCCTAAAGATAGACAAATTGTCTGGATAGTCCAGACATTGTTTCCTTATCTCTGACTAAGCTGGGGAAGTAGATTTGTTGGTCTTGACAAGAGAGCCCTTTGTACATTGTGGGAGCAGGAGACCCTGGGGGACGAGAACAATGGGCTTCCTTTGACACTGGGATTGATTACCTCCAGGAAGTGCATGTGGCTTGCTCAGTGATTGAATTCCACTATTGCTTTTTCAGGAGCATCTAATTACATTACAGACTCTATCCTGCTCCTTTAAATGGCCACAATCTCTTTTGACCACAGTAATGAAATAACCGCTGCTTTAAATGACGGTATTTTTGTAATGGGCTTTGCAGCCAGTGCTGGAGCATTTTCTGCTCTGACAGCCAGGGGAACTGCAGGGATGTGTTGCCACATCCATGCAGGCAGGTGCTGTGGATCTGTCCCTCCAGTCCTGACCTTCCCAGGTGCCTAAACCACGTTGGCAGGAGTCTGGGGAGGGAGAGAGCTCCGTGCTGTTCCTCGTTCCCAACCAGCAGTGAAATGGTGTCTGAGAGATCAGGAGGAAGAAACAACAGGGCAGTGCTGGGTTCCTGTTGCATCAGCAGCTGGGTTTGGGGACACTGTGTCCTTTCAGAGACATCACTGCTGTAAAACCTTTGGTACTGAGGTCAGATGTGCAGCTCACAGGGAGCCCAGTGCTCCTTCACCAGCTTCACACCAATCCAAACTTTCTGAATCTGCCTGCAGAGCACCAGGCTCACTGCTCCCCTCACAGCCCAGCCTCTTGTAAACTCCAGTCTTCCTTCTTGAGCAATCTGGTTTAGGAAAGTTTGTCCCTTCCCTTTTCCTCACAATATTTGTTTTCAGCCATGGCATTCACGGCAGACCTTGAAGGGGGCACCCTGCATTGCCCAAGGACTGCCCTCAACTTTCATCTCACACAAACAGGCCCTTGTGAGGAACAAAGGAGACCCACGACTGTTTGCTTACAAACTTTTAAAAGCACCACTGTAATTTATGGGAGATTTCCCTTTCCTGCCACCAGAGCTAGAGCTGGAGGAAAGTTCTGTGTTGCTTGCTGTGGTTATGTGCACACAGCCCTTGGATGCTGAGCTACCAAGGACATTTCCTTGCACAGATGTTGGGGATTTTTTTTTCTTTTGGGCTGAAAATGATGAATTCCAGAGATCACAAAAGCTAGAAAACTGTCAGCAAAGAGCTTGTGGTGCAGGGGCAAGGAAAGGCAGCTGCTGGGAGCACCTCACCCTGCTGGGCCCCTGCCGTGACCTCCACCTCTGGCAGGGAATCAGTGAGGAAGAATGGGATGTCAGAGCAGGAGGGAGCTCCCACATGGAGGTCAGTGGGAGCAGAGATGGCAGGGATGTTTGGGAGTGAGCAGTGCTCCCAGAGAGTTAAAAGTTTGTGACTAGAGGCCCTGGGAGTGGTTTACAAAAGATGTTTTACTAAAAAGAGAACTCAAATTGACAGGAATTGCTCCCTGCCGTTGCTGCCTTGATATTTCACTATCAAATTAAATCAATTTTTTTTCTGATTTGTACAAAAACAATTTGTGACTTTTACAGCCCAGTTCTGTGACAGAGGAGACACACCCATGGGTAAATCATTCCCCTTTCCTACTGACCTTTTGCTACCGTGGATTAAAACCTCCACTTTATTTACAAACATCAGCGCACTGAATGAGCTGTTGAGGGCTGCAACATCCATGTTGATGGATGCTGAGGTCGTCTGAAACATCAAAGCAAAGGTTATTTATGAGCAAGGATGGAAAAAACATGGCAAGTTGCCTCTCTTCCTTCCCAGCCATGTGCTGCAGCCATGGCTCCATCCGTTGTAAGAGTATTTTAGAGGCACAGGCTGCAGCTTTTATGGGCTGAAGATGGAATACCCAGTGTGGTCTTGATGGCAGCAAACACAAATCTCCTGATTCCTCAGAGCTTCAGGTGCCACTGAGTCCTGTGCAGGGGATAAATGTGGCAGTGCAGATGCAGGAGAGGAAGAGGAGGAGGAGGAGGATGAGGTTGCACCTGGGGTTGGGAGCACCAGGCTGGGATCGGTGTTGAAGGCTCTGCGTCACCATTACCCACTGGGCTGTCCCACCCCAGCAATTAAAGTCACTTCCAGAAGCTCAAAATGGCTTTATCAGGACCAACAAAATGATTTAAATTCCCTGCTCATTCCTAACTTTATGTGAGCAGGGAGATCTCTCTATCCCCTCAGCCCCAGGACCTAAATCAGAGATGTCCCCTTGACATTCTCTCCCTCAGCTTTTCCAAGCTGCAGATCTCACAAAAAACCACCAGGCTGGATTCTTCCCCCATCAGTTTAGATTTTTTTCAGTCCCATTTGAATCAAAAGTTGGTTTGTTGTTCTGCATTTAATTTTCTTTTTTTTTTTTTTTCCTTTTTTTGCCTCGCAGATTGAAAAGATTAAAGGAACAATTAATTTTTCAGATAAAGTATTTCCCTGAACTTCCCTGGTCAAGAATCGGGACGTTTGCAATAGATTTCAGGTTCACACAAGCAACTGCTCTCTGTTTTTCTTGCAAAAACCCCAAATTAAACACACAAATCAAGGGTATCAGTAGCATAGAATCTTGTCAGGCACCATAAATAAAATGCAGTTTGTTCCCAAAGGAGCATATTTTGGAAAATACTTTCACCTTTCAAAAAGGCTACAGGGGGGTGCAAAAGGAGAGGAAAAGTGGGCACAGCTTCCTCTTGTTCCCACTCCTTCCATTACTTTTTACCTTGACATTTGTAATTTGCCAGATAAATGATTTGCACCAAAATGGGAATATCTCCATGGATGAGGGAGGATGTGAACCATCCAGAGGAATACTTGGGAGGTTTGTTCTTTCTGTGCTTGGCTCCTGACCTCAGAGGGCTATTTTCCACTGCACGTGACACTCAAATATAGCTCCCAGGACATACTGGGCTAAATATAGCCACCCAAAAAAGGCATTTGTATTAAAAAGTACCAATATATCAATTTCCCCAGGCATGACAACCTTTCAGCTTTGTTTGGCAGTAGGGAAGAAATGAGAACACTGAATTTCTGGTTTTATTTAGAGAAGGGAGCTGAGCCTGGAGTTGGTTCAGAGTTTTTACCTCTTTCAAAGTTATCTTTGTGGTAAAACTGATTCCTGGAATATGGGGTGGATGTCAGATCCCCAAAATGGACCTTCTCCAGTCCCTGTTGGGAAAAGCAGGCTGTTTTCTTTGCAAGCACAGGTCCCACATCATTTCAACCTTGGTAACCTTTTCCCTCAGGTCCTTGCACCTTGCCACCCCTCAAGTCTTTGGGAGCACAGCTCCCTTTGAACGTGGGCTGAGGAAGAGCAAAGGAGCCAAAAAGGGGATACTCAGCCACACAATTTCTACAATTTCCTCAAAAACTATTGGCTAATCTTTCAAACTAATGTCCTACCTTAGGCCCTTACATCTCCCTCACATCCCAGACAAAAAGGGCCTGCACCTCTCCACCTGCAGGTGGAGGCTTTTTTCACTTTTCCAAAGCCATCTTCCAAAAAAATCCCAAATTAAAAGCCCAGAACACTTCAGTAACCTTCAGGTGAAGGTCACTGGTATAAAAAGGGTATAAAAGCAGAGGATTTTGGCTCTACAAGGTTTTAAACACTTTAAATAAATCCCAATGAAGGAGGCCTCATATGTTTAACTTCCAGATGGGCTGTAGGGTTTTGCTGGTTTGGGATCTTGGACCACAAAGCCCACAAAGGAGATCTGTCAGGCTTCAGATGAACCACAAGGGCAAATTTAATCTGCTTAGAAATGTGCAGCTGACTTGATACAGATTTTCTGGTGCACAGATCAAAGACAGCGCTGCACGCTGGGCTGGCCTGGGTCCCCATGTGTGAAATAGATGGAGAAAAATGAGCAAAAGTGAGGAAACTGTGAATGGGGTTTCAACAGATGATAGATCCCCTACATTTAGTAAAGAGATCTTCCTCTGGATGGGAGAAAGGAGAGGGGAATGCTGGAATTTTATTTTGTTTTGTGACTGCTTCAGACAAACCCTTAAAACTGCTCCAACTATGGCCTGAGTAGTTTGCTGCCAACTCCTTCACCTCTTTGGAGAAAATTCATTCTTTCAGCCTTCTGGGGAGAAGTGGTTAGGCAGAAATGATCCCAGACTGGAGAGGATGGGATGGCTTTTATATTGACAGCATTGATACGACATTTACAGCATAGAACAATTCAAAGGGTTTAAGTTGTGTGGCTCTCCGAGGTCTCTGTTGAAATTGAAAAGGAAAAATAAAGGGGTTTTGAGGCCTCTGATGTGTTGGGAGTGTCTCTGCTGTGCTGCAGTGCTCCTGGCACAGAGGGGTCAGTACCAGAGCTCTCCCTGTACCCTGAGTGACACAGCCTGGCCTGCAGGATGCTTCCATCAGCCCTGCCCCAGAGGAGACAGGGAAAACTTTGTGCCTTTCTGGGCCCACTTCTAAGGAATAAAATATCAGAGTTTGTGGGAGAATTTAAGAATTTAAGTGGCAAGATAGAAATGTTCCCAGAGCAAGGATGTGAAGATCCATTGTTTCTGTGAGCTGTCATAAAGCAGGACTCTGCGGCCTTCCCCAGACAGGGCCTTGACAGCAATCAATAACTAGAAAAATGAAGCCAATTGTTGGTGGCAGGGTTTAATATCTCTTTGATATGGTGCTTTATTTCATTTCTGCGCCTGGCTGTCATCTGCTGGGACAAGATCTGGGAGGAGTGGAACAAAATCCAATTTTTGTTGCACTTTCATGGAATGAGCAAGTTTGTTGTGCGCCATGAGATGAGATTGTGCAGCCTACAGAGTAACTGCTCAGTCCTCTCTTTGTCCCCCATCCCCAATTCCTGAATTCCTCTGAAAGGTTAAATATGCTCTGCTTTGACCTGGAAAACAAGATACGTCTAAGGGATTTTTAAGGATTAACTTTTCCGAGGTGCATTATTGAACTCATTACTCCAGTGCTCAGCTGAACTGTCAGATTTGGGCTCTGTCGTGATACTCGGGATAATCTCCAATTAGACACAGCAGATTCTGCTGGGAGGGCAGACAGAAATCAGGCAGTGCCCAGCACAGAGGCTGAGTGGGCAGACTGAGCAGAACACGTGCCCAGGGTCCCCTGGCACTGTGCAGGGACAGAGATTTGGGATGTGGGCCAGCAGCCAAGTGCAGGAGTCAAATCCTTGGCACACCTGCCTTGCAATGCTAGGAGATGACCAGTTAAGGCTATTTACTCTGAGACTTTCTGAACTTTATGCTACAGGTTTGTGGGGTTTCTTTTGCTGTAATCCCAGCTCCCCTTCCTGCAGCACACTGAGGGCACAAGTGAGACACAGAACAAGCAAGCAAACACTTCTACAGCATCTGCTATTGGAAGTACAGGACTTATTCCTCTGGCTAGCTTTAAATGTGAGTTTTAACCTTAAAACAAATATTGTTTCCTGTATTAATTAATAATTTTAAATTAATATGAATTATAAAAATAAATATTAATTCATGCCCCAAGTCCTCATTGTGTTGACAGCAGCTTCACCTGGGATTCAGAAAGATGATAAACACGTATTTTAACACTTTGTTTACAAACTCTCCCCTTCTCCCTCCAGGAAAATGTGTGTTTAGTAAATACCTCTGATGACACCAGCACGCTTTATTGTTTGAGTTAAATGAATGTCATAGACTTAATTAGTTACACATTTCCCTAGCAGGAAATGGGAAGCCATTAGAACGACTGCATTAAAATACTGTCAGCTACTGCTTCTTTGCAGATGATTCCAATTTGGCTCATCTGCATTTCCCTGAGAGTGGTTTCAGCAGAGATGCTTGAGGAGCAGCACAGGATGAACTTCATCACAGAGAAGTGACGTTTGCAGGTCCCCTGTCTTGCCATGTGTGCCCACATCTGGCAAGAGCTCTGCCCCCTCCTGTTGGAGCCCTGGGCACTGAGAATTCCAGGCTTTCTGTGCTGACAGGCACTGACCCCCAAGCAAACACTGCATTGACCTGAGGCTGTGGAGAAGCTTCCAAAATTGAGTGACAGCACTGGGATTGTGGGTGTGCAGTTTGAATAGAAGTGTGTGATATCACAGGGTGCAAAACTGAGAGTTTAAGGGTTTAGAATACAGTAATAGATATATAAAGCAAGATGGAGAGTTTAGGGCAGAGGCCAGTCCTTCTTTTTCACCTTCTTCTTCATGGGTCTGGGTGGTATTTTGTAACTGGGTAGAAAAGTCTGCATTGCGGGCCACGGGTGTTTGGTTATTGGGTTAAAAGTAAAAATAATCTAGGTGTCATTTCTTAATTGGACAGTTTATCCTTAAAAGGCCTTGCAGAGAGAGAGATAGGGGCCATTTTTTACTTTTTTAGCTAGAAGTGATGCAGAACTCACAGCCTGTGAGACTGTAATATAGATAACAATTAATAAACATCTGAGGCCAAACAAGAAACACCGTCTGAGCATTTAATCCTGACTGGCAAAGAAGATAAAATGCTGCACCCTCCCATCCTCACCCTCCCCGTACAACAAGGGAATCATGCCTCGATCAGCTGGGTCAGCTGTCCTGGCTGTGTCCCTGCCTGGCCCCCTGTGCCCCACCAGCCTCCTCTCTGCCAGGGTGGTATGAGAAGCAGAAGAAGCCTTGGCTCTAGGTGAGCTCTGCTCAGTTTAACCAAAACATTCCTGAGTTATCAACAGCTTCCAGCACAACTCAAAACCAAACCACAGCCCGGTGCCACAGGAAGGAGCTGAACTCTGTCCCAGCCCAAACCAGCACACCTGCACTCCCTGACTCACCCTGCACCATCCTTCTGTCTCCAGAAGGAAAACAACACCCATTTCTGCACATGCCTGTGCAATTTCAGCCCTCTGGTGTCACCTGTCACCTACAGCTCCAAAATAACATCCTTTCCCTTTATGGTGTTGTCTCCATAACCAGAACAAGCAAAGGGATACAGAGGGCATGAAGAGTGTGAGCTGACAGGAAGGGTTTCAGTTTGCTCGAGTTCCCAGCAATCTGCTCTGAGGATAGTGAGGAATATGTACTGCTCATTTCAGTTCAGGGCCACTTAATTAATGAATATATTTAAAACGAGGAATGGAGTGATAAAAATCACTGAGAGGTGCAATTATTTTGACAGATGCTGCAAGTAAGGTGCTGTAATTCCTCACAGAAGGGTTGTGCAGAGCTGATTGTAATGCAGCCATTCCACAAACAGGCTCCTCTGGGGGACTCCTTTGCTTTGGGGGGAACTGGTCCTTCACTGGGGTTTCATTCAGGGCCTTCTGAGACCTCATCAAAAGCTGAAAACTGTTGTTTTGTAAGATAATATAGAAAATGGGGTGAGAACAACCACTGCAGTTTGGATTAGTGAGCTGAGACAGGATCTTGGCACCCTGGCCTTGAGCTCCTGGTGGTGTTGCTGTTGAGAGCATGAAAGGCACATCCAGACAGGCACAAACGTGGCCAAAACCATCCCTGGGACACCTTCATGGTGTCATGGGCTGACAAATGGCCAAGGGCTTGTGAGCCTTTTAACCAAAGGTGGTCACTGAAATCCTTTAACTCTGTCCCTGCAAACTGAGAACAGCACATCTGGAGAGCCAAACTCCTCCTCACAGCACTTATCTGTGATTTATGTCACCTCTGGCTTTTAATCCTCCTCATAAGTCAAAACACAGAGTTTTCTCTTTTTTTTTTTTCAGGGTACCCTAGGTAGTCACACAAAGTTCAGAAAAACCCCTCAGACTCCCTGAATCCCAGCTGCTCTGAGATTCTGGCTGTAAACTCAAAGCCAGGCTTGCTTTGTGCAAGTGTAAATCTCAAAGTTGTGGAGTCTTAGAAGTCAGTGCTCAAACTTTCTTAAGCAATTTGCTGTTTGGGGAGGAATGTAGAGAGAAGTGCTCATTTCCAGTGAGGTCTGACTTTGTTTGGAAATTAAATCTATTTACACAAGCTCTTTGCAGCTTAACAGCCGTGGGTGAACCTCCTGTAACCTCACATGGCATTATCAGTTCTGTTTGAGAAGGTATTGAAAGCCGAAAACTCACATTTTCTAATTTCAGAGATTTGTTTGCTTTCTTGTTTGATAGCATCCTCTGTCTTCTGACGCTCCATTTCTTCCATTCCCAGTTACGAATGGCTCCTCCATTACTCCAGGACTATCAAATATTGCAAAAGATGAATTCCATGGAAATAGATGTTTGGTGCTTTGTTAATGCTACTCTGCAGTAACAATCCAAAAAGCATTATAAAGGCTCTAAAAGCCACTCAGAAAAAGAGATAACATTCATTTAATTTATTTTAGTGATGCTGTTAGTGTCATCCTCAAATGTCACACAGCATTTTCCCTTCTCTTAAAGGCAATTGAAGATCTGACTGCAATTCTGGTACCCATTCTGCCATAAGTGTTGATTTAACTTGAAAGTGTGAGTGTTTTTATGGTGCAGAAAATGTCACAATAGAAAAATCCAGAGTTTCAGGATCTGAAAACACAGCATGGCACTGCAAACTGGAACTGGGGTGGGGGTCAGGCCCACTCTAGAATTACTCTGGGAGATGCCTTTGCTGAGACATTTAAGGGTGTTTTTGACATTTTTAAAGAGTTCAGCTGTCCCAGCTGAAGTAAAGAGTTTTTTAAGCTAAGATACTGTGATATTCATACATATGATGATTTTTTAATAGGAGGAAGAGGATGGAGAGTCTTTGCTGACTTGTCCATGGATTGAGTTGTGAAATACCTGGATGAACAAACAGAGATCAAGGAGAACCTTTGCTGTGAAAGATTAATTGACAATGAAGTGGAGACTGGGCCCTCAGCAGCACATGGGTGCTCAGCTCTGCAGGTTGTTTTCCTGCAATTCTTGTTGGGGCCTCTTCTCTTTTCCTGCCCTTTCATTGATTAATGCCAGCTCAGGGCTTTGCACTGCCTTTCCCACTCCACTGACAGCCCCTGATTCAGATTTGTCCCTGCACACAGAAACTGCATCCTCCACAGCAGAGAATGGCACAGATGAAAGGCAAAGGGCTGCTTTATTTCTTTTTATGGCACACTGGTTCTTCTAAATCCATATCCTGATATTGATGTATGGCCACTTTTACCACTGAGTATCCATCTGGGAACAGAGGGCACTGCACAGGGTCCTGTTAACTTCAGCTGGATGTGTGAACAGCTTGGGACAAACCTCCCAGAAATCTCCCCTGTGTCAAAAGAAACATCTTTCAGTGTAACCTGAAGAAGTACAGCCACTGTTTTAGTACAACATCATTAAAAACTGTTCAGGATAAATTTCCACAACAGCCTTTCCCACAGAGCAGTGCCAGCTGAAATGAAAGGACTGTGGTGCTTTGACTGTGCACTGATGTTCCACAGCTGAGTGTTTCAAACCCCTTTGCCTTCAAATCTTTCTTCAGAGATACAAAGTCAGCACAAATATAAAAGGAATTGCTGAATAGGTTTGCAATTAGCCAAACGAAGCACTAAAGGTTAAGGGCACACACACCCCTTCAGCTGCTGATGGAAACAAGCACTTCATGATATTTAAAGAATTTTCAGAAAAAAATCAAAATGTGCACTAAACATGAGGACAGCTCTTCAGAAAGAGCTTGTACAAAATAAAGTATTTATTTACTAATTCTCAGACACCTGCTGGTGGGAGGTGTCTGATTTGCAGCATTCCCAAGGAAGCAAACACACGACAGAGACCTAAATCTGTCCTTTTTCATCCACAATTAACCTCACAGATCAAACAGGAAGGTATTTAGCACCAAAGTGCTGCTGAAAGACAAGGGTGAAACACAGCCAGAAAAGTCTCCTTTCATTGCAGAGTGAAGAGAGAAATCAGGAATCCAAATCTGAGCCTCTTTCTGTTTGCCTTTTTTGCTTGACACATCAGGTGGGTGATCACAAATGGGAAATTCAGTTTATACCAGCAGCCAGGGACTTGGGCACACACTTGTTAACACACACTGCAGTTTTAAAGCAAAGTTTTAGCAGCTTAGAGGAGAGGGAAATAAAAAGAAGTGGAAAATATGTTGCTGTAGAAGCGGAGCATTTAGGGAACGTCTGTTGGAGGCAAAGTGTGGGAATAAACAAATTCTTGTAGACACTGCCCTCATGCTGCCTCTTAATTGAACTACATAGATCAAGGAGTGCCACGGGGAAGGGAAAAACAAACCAGAGAGGAATTTAAATGAGTTCTAGGAAGGAATTAGGGAAGCCACCATCAAGCCAGGCCCCAGCTGTAAATATCACTGCTCCGAGGACAGTGATACACTGGATTTTCACATCTCCAGCTCACAGCAGCTCCCACAAACCCAGGAGCAGCTCAGCCCCCTCCAGGCAGACCCCACACCCCGCTCTCCTGTGTTAAAGGTGTTGTTGTGGATCCCTCCTGCCTGAGCCCCCACTGCTGCACCTCTGTGTGTGTGTGGATAACACCTCCCATGGAACTGCAGCCAGCCTGCCCCAGGATGTCTGGCTCCTACAGCAACCCCTGAGTCCTTCGTGTTTGGGACTGATAATCCTCCTAGACCCAAACACACACTCTTGTAAGACTCTGGCTTCAAAGGGGGCTGTGGGCCCCCAGGGAGAAAAAAAATCATTTGGTTATAGGCAGGCACTTGTCAGGATTTTACCCATGATGAATGACCTAAAACCCAAATAAACCTCTTTACTTGCCCAGTGCCATGAGGCCTGAGATTTAATTGGAGATCCCAGATGTTACCAGATAATATATAATTACAATGATCATCTTCTGATTAGACCAAAACCCAAAAAGCAACACTTGAGTGCCACTGAAGTCAGTGGGAGCTGTGCCAGCAACTCCAAGCTGGCAGGATTTCACCCAACATTTCTTTCACAGTATATTTAATTAGTGGTCGGTAATGAGGCACTCTTCAAATTCTCCACATCTGGGGAAAGAGAAACATGATTAGATTAGAGTGTACAGTTATAATTCACAAATAGGATTGTTAGAACTAGTTTTCCTCTGCTTTTTTTCTCCTTCTTTGCCAGGAATAACACAATTAAACTCAGCGTCTCCACACATAATGGGGTGAGGAATGACTGGAGTGAGGTGGTGGTGAGGAAAGCTGCTGCAGGCTCCTGAGGTGGGGGCCTGATTTAGGGGTCCCATCTCAGATTTGAAGGAATCCTGATTAATTCCACTTAGGGTATTTCAGGGAAGGTTGCAAATTAACAGCAAATCACCCCAGAACGTGACATCAGATGGAAAACAAACCAAGAGGAAATTAGGCAAAAAGGGAACCACCTCTTCCACCAGGTTAAAGGACACAGACTCCTTGCCAGGATGTTGTCAGTGCCATGTCCCAGCACTGCTTTCTTGGACCAGGCATGGACTGGCTGAGCCCTGATGTGTATCTGAGCTCTATTTTCATTTATCACAGGGATAAATGTGCTCTGAGCTGCCACTGGGGTTACTGGGTCAGCCAGAGCTCTCCTCTGAGCACCTCCAGGCACGACAAACCGAGGAGAGAGCAGCGTCAGCCCTGTCTGCTGCCACGGAGCTGCAGTGAAAATGTACAAGCACACACCCAGAGGAGCTGTTCCATGGGAGATGCAGCAGTGGTTGCTCCAGAAAAAGGATTCTGGTGAGAATCCATGCAGGAATATCCAAGGGCTTGGGGGATGGATAAATAACAGCAGAGTGGGGAGGTGTGAACATTGCTCGTGAAAGAAGCTCACCAAAATGTTACACACAGGGGTTATGAACAGAAGTAGTTCAGAAATCTGGCATGTAATTTTCATATTTCTTGGGAAAAAAAAACCCAAACAAACAGAACAAGATTGTTCACATTTGAGAATTCCACAGGAAGCTGTTGCTTTTATTTCCTAGGCAAAAATTTTCTTGGTCATCTCAAACTCCTCCAGTATTCAGGTCAGAAAAGAACAAAGGTTGGAAGCTGAGCTCAACGAAATGCTGTGCCATAAACCCAAAGTCAGGCCCGAGCTGTAATAATGGCTGGAAATATGGATTTTATTTCCATTTGCTTCCCTGAGTGAGTGCTCCCTGGTTTTCATTAACATTTGGAAGAAATCATTCCGATTCCAAACCGGTTAGGAGGGGAAGCCAGTAAATGTAACATGGATTATGGGATCACTGTCTGGATTAAGCTGGCCAGAGAATGGCTGCAACCTTCACTTTCACAAAGCACAAGAGTTTCCATTTGTGGATGCAAATGACTGGACAGCATGGTTACAGCTGTATTATTATAGCCAGGATTTTTCTTCTCTTTCCCTTCCCAGAGGATTACTCCTTTTGCTCGGAATAACAAGCAATAAAAAGGAGCAGGCTGTAAAACCCAATGGTCTGGATGGAATTACCTCCAACCTGCTTCAAACAGCAAATGTCCATGATTGTGGTAGTAGGACACGAAATAGATTGACTCCACTCAGTTATCAGAAGACAAATGAAGGCTTTATTTACAATTTCTGTAGTTTCTTTTTTAGCATGCTGTGCTACAAAAGGGACCCCATTGGTCCATAGGATTGACACCTCTCTCCATTGGTTAAGCAACAAAAATAGGAAACAAAAAACCTGGGAGAGGTTTTGTTATGGGAAAAATACATAGTTTACCTAACAATGTTTTGAGAGAAGAGCAGCTGTTTACAAAAGCTGTTTTGGGAAGAGAGAGAGCTGCTGAAAGGTTTCCCTTGGGAAAACCAGCACAGCTCTCAGGCTCAGAAATATCAAGCCCACACATGATCCTGGTCAGACCGTGGCCAGAAGTTTGCTGCAGTCCCAGGAAGGACAGACACAGATTTCCACACTCACAGAATGATGCAGATGTAACTTTCCTTAGCTCAAATCCACATTTTAATATTGTTCCTGCCCTTCAAACCTCCTTTGTGTGGAAAGGTGGTATTTGTTTCACAGCCTGGAAGTACTGAGTTTCTGACCTGCCTTTGCTCAGTTAGCACCAAAATGAGCAATTACATTCAGCAGAACTGTAAGATCAAATGTCATAAATAGTCTGGTGCCTTCATGCTGCCCTGGAGGATCCCATTTTCATCCTCATCAAGGTATAATTGTGCATATCTACCAATGTCACCTCCACGGGAAAAAAGTCAGCCTTGCATTTTACACACCAGCTGAGATGCTGAAGAAAACTTCTGTCACTGTTGGCTGTTTAACACAACCAGGCACACATCCCACAAAATTTACTTAAATCCGTTATTGGCATCAGCTGGAATCTCATAAAACCTCAGGAGAGTGGTTGAGTTTGCACAAGCCTTTCCCTGTTTAGGAAGTTCCTATCAGGAGTAAGTTTGCTTACTCACTTCTCCAAAATGCTTGTGGAATTATGTGGGAACAAGGTGATGCTTTGGGCTTCGAGGCTGAGGAGCAAATGTTATTTGAGTATCTCATGTTGTCACTAGAAACAGCCACTCTGGTACAGAGCATTCCTTGAATTCTCAACTGCAATTGTAAATTTGGGGATTCAATCACATCAAACATTCAGGGCAAACAGAAGCAGAGTTCTGGTATAGCTCTCCACCTCTGCACAAGTTTATTCCTGTGTAAAACCAATGCATGTTCATAAAGCTCAGTGCATTCACTGGGGGAATTCACTGGATCTGTCACCTGGAGCTGTTACAGCCTTTCCCAGAGCCTGGCTCACCCCGAGGAGCTGCACACAAAACTGGAGAGATTTGATAACATTAAATTATAGAACTGTGCTCTGTCACTGTCTGGCCAGGCTGGAGTGAATCTCTGCAGAGGAGCAGAGCTGTTAAAAATTAAGTGTTGCTGGGGTGCTGGCCTTTCCTCAGGCTCCAGGTCTGAGAACAAAGACATTTCCCTCCAGCAGCAGGGCAGGGAGTCTGAAACTTGAACAATTGCTTCTTTTTTTCCTCAGGACTTTTCATTCCAGTGTAAGAGCTTGCCTCTCCTTCCAATTATTTTAACTCCTCGGAGAGCAGTCACCTCTTCTAATGGAAGTGATGCCAAAAGTCCTGGGAGCACCAGCATGGCCCTAAAGAATATAAATCCTTCTCCCACTTTCTCTCTTAATCTCCACTAAATCCCCTTACATTATGCTGAATTAGATAACAGGGAGGGCATTAATATTTCCTCAGATAAGAAATAAGCTGCCCTCAGTTAAACAACCCCTATTATTTATATCCGTGTGAGCAACAACCACAAATTAGAAGTTGCTGGATTCCATGGCTTTTTCCTTTGCTTTTTTTTTTTTTTGCCTTTTTTTCCCTTTTTCTCTTTTTTTTTTTTTTTTAATTTTATTTTTAAATATGGTGGCACATTTCAAACAACAAAAAAAAAAAAAAAAAGAAAGAACTTGTGAAGCTGGGAGCCAGAAGTTATTAAAGTAATGGGAAAAGCCTGATGGAACAAAGCTGATCCAGAACATGGATTGAGGAATATTATATAACTATCAAATGTTTCCCAAAAGCAAGTGAGTAGTGCCCTGAATCTGTGGACATGACATCACCGCCTCCTAAGAACTTAATTCCCACAGATCCATTGTATCTTATGATTATTTACAGGGGAAGCACTGGCTGAGATTGTCTCCAAAGCACACGCTGGGTGCAGCCATTAGGCTTAGGAAGTGCTGCTGCCTGCCAGGCCTTCAATAACTGGGTTTATGGGCTTCTCTTTTATTATCTGTGCTCCAAGATGTGAATCCCCATCGAATCCACCCACGTCTGCATGGGGGAATTGGCTGCTGGGGATGGCTTGGCTTTTTTCAGCAGGACTCCCCTCTCAGTTAAGAGTTCCTGAACCAAGGTGGAAAAAGGATCTTGAAATATTTTGCCCCAGCCACAGATGGAAACATGAAGAACCCAATTAGAAAAGTCCATTTACATGACCTGACAGGTTAATCTGAACGGTAACCATGGATGGCACAGCCCCAGGTAAAACAAAATTAACGTGGCAATTCAGCAGGAGCAGTTGATGAAAGAATTACCAAATAACCCCCATGAATCTGCATTTCTGAGGTCCAGCTCTAATTTCTCAGCAGTTACCTTAATGGCCAGCTGAAAGTGCAGGGCTCAGATGGTTCCACGGAATATTCCTTCACCATCAGTAAATGCATAAACCAGGAGTTAGGAGGAAATTGTGGTGGTACCTATTGGAATTAGCAGGATCTGGGCAAACTACCTGGAATCATTTCTTTGATGGATGAAACTTTCCCCCCTCAGCAGACAGCACACGTTGTAATTCTTCTGAGTGTGCTTATTATTTTAAATTGTTTGTTCTATCATTGTCTCAGCAAATGAAGGGAAATGGGTTGTCAGGAACTTATACCTGTGGTTATCCAAATTGCTTGTTTAGCCACAAAAAGTTCATATTTTTCCTCTCCCTGAACAGAAATCTATCCTTCCCCTGCAATATTTACTAAGTGTTTTCTTGCAAAACAGAACAATTCTGAAAATAAGAATAAAGAGGAATTAGTAACAAGGAAAGCAAGGGTTTCCCAGTCAGATTTTTGCACACTGTTATTTCAGTGGGGAGCCCTCTGACTCGTTTACTCTAAAATAAAACTCCAAATTGCATGCACCACTCTCAGTCCATCCCACGTATCCACATTTCCTTCCAAGAAACGAACCTGTAGCTCCCTGCTGCCCTGCAATTTCCACAAACTGGATATAAACCCAGCTGCAAAGACTTCACAGCATCAGGCAGGGAGATCACGTTAATCATTTACATCTCCAGTGTTTAAGCCCCACAAATCTCTGCAGGTCTGATGATGAGCTCAGCTCTGGCTCTGAGCACCGTGTCAGGGGAGCAGAGGGAAGGTGTCTCCCCTCTCCCCTCCCAAATTCTCCCTCTCCCCTCCCCGGCCATCAATCCCTGCTCACATCAGCCCCGGAGGAGGTTTTTGTGTTCTCAAGTGAAGAAATAGCCTGACAGACTGCTGCCCGTGTCTAATCCTGCAAATCAGCACCAATAATCATCTTAGCTCCCCAGCAGAGCTATTTTTAATGAGTGCCACCCCCCAGCTGACTTTGGGCTCCCGCTTCCAGATGTGAAGCCATTGCCTGCTGGCTAATACTGGACTTTCACTGGGACTCGGTAATCCCTCGGGATTATTCAGGGAGATGCTTCCCTCTTCTTTTTACATAACCAAGGGGACCTTTCTTATTTATCATCAGGATGGAGTGGTTTCTAAATTCAGGCCACGAAAGCTGTTCTCTGCACTGACCCTCTGTACACTGATATTTATCCATTTATAAATACAATATACTGGACTCAGATAAATAGGCTCCTAATTCCAGGGCTTCCAGCTTTTCAGTTATTGTTACAATTAAATCTTGAATAATATATATATTTTTTTTTCACTAGATTCATATTTTCCCTGGGGGAAAATAAAAGCCGGCTTTTACTCATAGCCCAAACCTTATATAACTCTTCAGGGTATGATTCATACTACGATTGCATTGGGTGACAACTGCATTTTGAAAGACACACACACAGACATTGATGTTGTCTGCCAGCGTCTCAATTTTCTCTGAAACACATAAACTCTCATTGCCTTCCTTTGGCTGCAGGAAGAAATCTGTCAATGTTTTTGAAGTTCAGTATGAAATACCTCCGTTGCCACCAGAACTGAGTGGGAAGGTTTTTTCCTGTTCCCTGAAGAGCTGTAAGATTTTGGAAGTGTTTCATGTTGTGCACCAGGACAATCCATCAACGCTTTGAAACTCCTCGAGGAAGAGAAATTCAGATTTCTTGCCGTTGGTTCTGTGCGGCTGAAAAATTTCATTCCTGAATTTGAAAACACTTTGTTCCTATGTGAAGCATCTCATTTTTGAGCTGCAGATACCTGAAATATTGAAATGAAAAAAATGATCACTTCCTAAAAACCCACCAATTTTCTTATTTCTATAGTTGTTTAAAATACAATTTTAAAATCCCTTTAAAAATTTGTCATTTATTAAAGGCAAAACCTGATTAATTTCAGGTAAGAATTTCCCAGGGTGACTATTTATTTAGGAATCTGTAGGTTTGTGGACTCAGTTACCTGGATCAGAGTGGCCAAATTAAAATGGAGCAGTGAGCAGGAGCCAGAGAAAACTTCTAGACCTCGTAGTGGTGTCAGCAGGGCAGGAGCTGGGGGAGGGCAGGGAGCAGTGGAGGGCAGCTTGCTGATACCTGGTTACTGAAAACAAACATTTCTGCCCAGAAATCTTAAAGATATTCAATATTTCTCACGGTTTAATTAAGAGAAATGCTGCTACCTTGTTTTATTTTAAGGAATTTGGAAGTTTACAGAGATAAAAGTTGTCTTGATTTTGACTGCAGTGTTTTTGGCTCATCCTGATCTCTTTAAAATCCCAATCGAAATACAATGGGATTATTGCTTTAGAACTATTCTAGAAGAAAACACGTTGTTAAAACAACCACTCAGTGGATGGTCAGAGGTGTAAACTCAGGGATTTCAAACCAGAGCATTAATAAAATATGAGTGTGTTTGACTCCTGGAATTGCAAACAAAAGCATTTCTCTGAATTCTTGACTACACCTGTACCACAGCTTCCCATCACACATTCCTGCCCATCACACATTCCTTACCATCAGAAATTCCTGTCCTGCCCAGTGTCCCTGCAGTGACCCTCACGTTGTGGCTGCCAGCCCCAGAGAGGAGCCTGACCCTGCCCTGCCCCTCCAGAGCAGCTGTGAAAGCTTCAGAGCTCAACCCACAGCAGCTGGAGCACATGGACAGACAGGGACTGCAAAAATGGGTTTCCAAGGAAACCAGAAAATCAAAAAAAAGTCATATTGCTTGATGGAAATATTTAATTAAGTGATTTAACAATTTCCTTAGATTTAATTTGGTCTCAGTAACAGGGTTTTTTTTATTTAAATGTTGACTCTTTGAGCAGAAAAAACCCCTTTTATCCACATTTTTAAAACTACATCACAGATAGTTCACAGGACTTGGGCAAAAATACAGCAAAGTTTGCTGGGGATGGACCTTTGATGTCTTGACCTTTCAGACCAACACTTCAT
Source organism: Acrocephalus scirpaceus scirpaceus (assembly GCA_910950805.1). Lineage (NCBI taxonomy): Eukaryota > Metazoa > Chordata > Aves > Passeriformes > Sylviidae > Acrocephalus > Acrocephalus scirpaceus. Next base: position 3,544,418 of record OU383783.1, read on the forward strand.
CTCTTTAGAAAATAAATTAAAAAATAAATAAATAATTTCTCTTTAGAAAATAAATAAATCACTTTTTTATACATAAATTCTGTGGTTCAGTTTAAAGGTTCAGGTTTTGCCACATTTTAATGACTGTAGGGGGGTTTCAAATTTATGGCCTGGATGCACCAGGTACACAAAGCTGAAACTGCTCTGTGGGCTTTGTCCTTGATGATCCCCTTGTGAGGGAGTTAGAGTTTTTAAGTGTTTTTTAAACAGAAAACCCATCTGGTTAATTTGGAAAAGCCAAGTGAAGCATTCTCCCGTGATTTCCATTCCATGTTATTTGACCAAAGGCTGGAATAAACAATCAGGAGATGCAGCAAGGGGTGATGGTGTGCAGGCAGTGCCTGCTTGGGAAGGGCTGGAATCCCACAGAACCCGTGAGGAGCTGTCTGAACCAACCATCACACTCTGCATCTTCTGGTGCTCCAGCACAATCCCTAATGGATGAGTTGCCATTTACATTGGTGTAAAGTGATTTAAAATGAGAAACAGCCATAAACATCTGCTCCATCACCACCCAGCTGGGCTCTGCTGAGCTCCTGGGTGTGTTGCAATGAAGGAGCCGCCATCTGCTGCTGAGCTCTTGGCCTTTTCCATCTTCTGAGCCCCTGCCAACCACATCCAAACCCCGAGGAAATCCATGGAATGGCTGGGAGGGGAGCAGGACCAAGCAGAGCTCAGTGGGAGCTGTCCCATGGTGACACCCAGGAGTCACCCACCCACTCCCACCTAAATAAAGGAATGTTTTTGGAGAGGCTCTGCCTGTGCAGCCAGCCCACAAACATCTGTGCCACTGGCCACATTTGCCTCTTCAAAGGATGGCGGTGATGTGGGTCAGATTGAGAGAGATGATGGGCTCACTGAGCTAGAAGGGGAGGAGAGAAATCTCACTGGGAATCCATATTAGGAAATAGGAAGAAGCATAACTTATAGGCTGGATATTGGGAAAAAGTTTTTTACAGAAAGGGTAATAAAATATTGAATGATCTACGTGGGGAGGTGGTGGATTCACCATCCCTGGATGTGTGTAAGAAAAGACTGGACGTGGTGTTGCTGTTGGACACGAAATAAAGATGATTGACTCCAAGAATTCAGAAGGCAAATAAGCATAGAAAGCTTTATTGTCCAATTCTTCCTACTATTTTATAAGGTATATTAATACAGAGTTAACATGATTGGTGAATAGGAACAACACTTCTCCAATCCCATTGGTTAAACTAGAGAAAGAGAAAAGCACCACCTGTAGAAGGTTGTTTTGAGAAAGGCTAATTGTTTTTACAAGATTGTTTTGAGAAGGAAACCTTGTTGAGAAGTTTTCCCTTGGGAAAGAGCTAGCAACTGTTAGCAGGCTAAAAATTTTCTCAGAAATGTCAGGCCCACAATGTGCCAGGGTTTAGTTGAGGTTAGGGTCGGGTTGGACTTGATGATCCTGGAGGTCTCTTCCAACCCAGTGATTCTGTGATTCTGTGATAACACAACCCCAGTTGTTGGAGATATTGGTGTGTTTATGTCAGCTTGCTGATTTTTAAATCATGAGAGATAAACTGTAAGAGATCTATCAGCTTTTTCTGGCTGCTTCTGGCTATGCTATTACAAATATAATGGCTTTGGAGAATGCATGATATTTCCTGACCTCCCCAGTCAGGTCCCAGCTCTGAAACTCATGGGTCAGAGCAACACAGACCAATTTGGGGGCTATGGAAGACCTCTGTCCTGACTGGCCAAAGATTTCCCCCAGTGTTTTAGTTCAGCCTCAAAAATTCATTCTAGATGCTGGTATTTTCTTTCACCATCAACTTCTGTCAATAATAGATCTCAGAATGTAAACAGGAGCATTCTGTTCTAAGAAAAGAAAATCAACCAAGAGGAAATCCTTGGATAATGGCCTTTTAAACTCCCCTGTTACCTATATACAAAATTAAAAATAAAACGTTTGCATGATGGAAATAGAAAGGAATTTTTTGCTTATATTGGCTGAGTTGTGCAGAATATTATAATTATTATTCAGTCTCCCCCCTCCCAATATTTCACTCTCACAGACCCAAGGGCCTTAGGATTTCAGCAGCCAGTTCTCATAGGCTCATTTCAGCCTTTAAAATCTCTCTGCTAAGTCAATGTACATAATCCAGTGACAGATTGGGCTCTTACTGTGGAGACAGAAGAAATAATCAAGTGCAGGGCAGAAAATCCCAGACACCCATCTGACTTTACTGCCAGGGGAAGCAGACGGTTCCTTAAATTACAGAGAACATGTCAACAAGCAGCAATAATGCCCTGAACTATGGCCCAGAATGGCCTGGCCCCTGTGCCAGCACAGGGCTGGGCTTGCCCAGCTCAGCTCCAGCCTTTCAGCTTTGTGGTCAGGGAGTGAGGAAATGCAAAGCTGGCACAAGTCCTGCAGAAGGTTTCTGAGGTAGCAGAGGTGTGTTTAATTTCTGTTTCCTCTCTCACTGTGTGTTTCTGTGGTAGTTAAGTGGGATCAGTCGTGGAAGGAAGAGTTTTTTCCCTTCTCGTTTTTCAGGGGATGATTCTTTCTAAATCAGCCTGGTTACAGCTCCTCCTCGTCTTGTTTTATTCTGTTTCCTTTGATTTTCTGTCAACTTTATCTCCCTTGTCTTGAGCTGCAGGTGCCCTGCAATACCCCCAGCTGCTTTTGCTTTTCAAACCCGTGCAGCTGCAGCCAGGAAAAAGGAGCAGGAGAGGTGGGAACCCTGCAGCCTGTGCTGGGAAGCACCAGGGAAGCCAGGAGCTGGGAGTGGACAATCTGTGGGGGGGAGGATCCTCCAGAAACATGCCACAAATGGAATTTGAAACACTGCTGAAAATTACAACAGAGCAACTGAGGGGGCTGAGGGAGAAAATTCCCATTTTATTTTCATGCCTCCTGGGCTCTTCCCTCCTGTAAGGTCTTTCAAAAGGAGTTAAATCTGGTGGTCCTCAGACAGGAATCATTCCCCATGGCTGGTATGAAGCATCCTGCTCTCACACCTCCTGAAGATACGCCAGGCCCTCTCTATTTATTCCAAACTCACACACCAGATGGACACACAGCTCTCCAAGGAGCTTCACTCCAACACCCACCCTCCAGGTTGGTTTTTCTGTTTTTTTTTTTTTTTTTTTTTTTTGAGGCAACCCCAGTAATGAAAATAAATGCCTGGGGCCTGACAGAAAGCAGGCGTTTGATTACATTAACAGCCAGTTTTCCAGCCAAAAGTGATAACGAATTAAATAGCCATCTGAAACAGGGAGTAATAAACCCAGGAGTGCTGGCACAAATTGCCATCTGTGTGTTGCTCACTGAGGATTCAGTCTCCAAAGGAACCTGGATGCAGCAAAGCGTGTGACTGAGGGAGGGGCTGGTTCCAAACCCATGGAGAAGAAGCAAAGCCCAAAGAAAACCCCATAAAATGAGCACTAGGACTTGTATTTAACTATTTTGCTACAACAAAGGCAGAAAATCCACTTCAAAATTGCAAATATATATGGACATTTAATATAAATGTGAACAAACACATCCTTAAGTAAAGTAAGGGATGAGTCACCTCCAATTTGCTCCGTCAGGAATAATGTCCTGTAGTAGATACAGACAGCCTGTCTTACTTCACAGCACTTAATATTTAAACCTGAAAGCCATCAAATGGTGGTAAATCAGAGAAAAGATAAAGATTGCATGTGATTTTTTGCCATGATGGTTTTAGCAGCCCTCACAATCAATGTTTACTCTAAAAGGTGGATTTGTGTCTCTGAGGTTCACAAGCTCCCGTGTAAAAGTTTGCTCTGCACAGCAAAGTGGGTGAAGAAATACCAGTTCTGAATACATAAAAATACCAGTTCCATACATATAATCCCACTTTGGGAGGTCTCACAGCTCTCTGTCCAGGTGTTCAAGATCTTTGCACGAGAGGTAGATTTGTGTAAAATTCTTTCACCTGGAAACATTGCTGCTAAATAAAGGAAAAAGCCAAAACTTGCCAGGCCCACAGGTGCAAAGCACCTGCCCAGGCTGTGAGCAGCATTGTCCTTGTAGGGGATATTTGCTTTTAGGTTTCACAGCAGCATTGCACAATTTAAGCCAGGAAATCACTATTCTCAATTTTATTTCCCACTCTTTGGTGCTTTTCTCTCTTCCTTTAAATTGCAGGTCCAGCAAGTTGTTGGTTCCAAGAGTTTCAGTCCACAGGAAATAAAAAAATAATAATAAAAAATAAATGCAACATTAAGGCTTCATCATTGCCGTGAAAAGATTAAAAATGTAATCTAAACATACCTTTCAGAACCAAGCAGGAGATACAAGTGGGAGAACATCTTCATTTTTTTACAAACAAAATTTGCAAAGATTAATTTGTGATTTAGCTGCAGGTGTTGGCAATACTGTTGTTAAGCACCTGCTCCATCCATAGGAAATCCTGTTGGCATGTTTGACTTAAATTTAAGTACGTGAAAAAACCACGTTGCTAAACAAGAGCTGCTGAGAGGAAACTTCACAGCAAGGCTGAATTTGAAATTAATTGATCTCCAAGCTTCTCCATCAAAATTCCCTGCTCTGACACAAACACTGTGCCAGAAATTTGTGACACAAATTCTGTATCAGGAAGAAAAGCAATTCTGGAAGACTTTGATTGTTTCAGGCACCAAAGAGAGAATTGAAAAAAGCTTCTGATATTGAGAAATATATATTTCAGTAATAAAAACATGTTCTTTATCTTGTTAGAATGTGCATTTTACTTTTAAAAAGAAGGGGTTTTTAGGGAAAATGCCTTGGGAGAGCACAATTGTGAGGTGGCCCAGCCCTGGCAGGGAGAAGCTGCAATCCCTGGTGGGACTGAGCTGGTTCCTCCCTGCCTGGGTGGCACCACGCTGTGTTTGTTGAGGCTGCAATTACTGCAGAGTTATTAATCATGCCCTGCTCTCCCCATCCTTCTTCTGACTCTGCACTTGCATCCAAAGCACCTTGTCCAAGGGCTTTCTCCCTGCTGGGGCTCCAGGTGGAGCATCAGCTCAATGGCTCTTGAGGTGCTCCACAGTGAGCCCTCAGCAGCTGCCTGCTCCTTCTCTCCTCTTCACTGGCAGTGGGTATTTCCATATTTTCCAACATCCATGTCTGTTCCAGCCAAGGGACAGCTGATCCCAGGGCTGCTGATGCCTTGGGTTTCAGCTCTCATGTATTTCAGACTCTGTGCTGCCCAGGGTGCAGCTCTGAGCTCACAGTCAGGGTCACTCAGCTCTCTGCACACAGCAGGGACACAAAACAAATCCTTGTCCTGCTGCACACCAAGGACAACTTTCAGCCCAACAGCACAAACAAGGGTGGCTGGAGGGAGGAACAAGAAGGATGGGAGCTCACAGCCTGGAGCTGGGATTGGACAATTAAACCCCAATGTGCAAATGGACCAAAACTTATAAAAGTGTGAGACCTCATGATGGGTCAGCCATTTTGTGACCATTTTGTGCCCATTTTGTGTCCATTTTGTGACCATTTTGGGTCCACCTTGGGTGTAGGCCTGGCCAGGCCCTGTCCTGCCCAAGGTGTACCCTAAAGGCCTTTCAATAAATCCCTACTTTATTCTCTGGCTCTGTCCAGTCTCTGTTCCAGCTCAGCCCCCCCAAGGCACCACTGGCAGCTGAATTACCCCATCACACAACACAGAAAATGCCTCTTTTGTTCCTGGTGTGGGCCAAAGTGCCCTCAGCTCAATGATAAACCCACATGGAACCCAGGACTGTACTATGGACCTTTGGGATTCCCCTGTACCAATTAACACTATAATTCTAAAACATAATTACAGTACTTTCATTCTAAAGGCTTGGATGATGTGCCCCATTTGTCTGTACATAACTGAGTTTATCCAGTTTGATTTTATTATTTCTGCACTCCTGACTGTCTTGTCCTACTTCCCCATGTGTTTTATGGTGTCATTAAGAAAACAAACTAATAAAACCTACTAATGATGTCATCCCCTCTGGCTTTATTATATTTTCCTGAGTAGATTTAGATGAGATACCAGGAAAAAAATCCTTCCCTGGGAGGGTGGGGAGGTCCTGACACAGGGTGCCCAGAGTAGTTGTGGATCCCTGGATCCCTGGAAGTGTCCAAGGCCAGGTTGGATTTGTTTTGGAGAACCCTGGGATAGTGGAAGGAGTCCTTGCCCATGGCAGGGAGTGGGACTGGATGAGCTTTAAAATTCCTTTCCAACCCAAACCATTCCATGATTCCACAAATACTGGTCCATGAAATTTTTCATGATCCCATGGAGAAGGCACTCAGCCCAACTGAATTTTCTCTGCGCTGCTGTATTTTATTTTAATTTTTTTTTTAATAGATGGCCACCAGTTCCAGATGTCTCTACAAACGAGAGCATGTGAGTAATTCAGCCCTCCCAAGCATCAGCACGGTGCAGGCAGAACAGATGGCCATCCCCACAGCCTTGCACGTACCTTCTCCTGACGGGTGAGATGGAAACTGCAGGGCAGCAAAAATAAGGTATTGGGCTCTTTTATTAACTTTATGGGGTGAGTGACATTTTGCTGGAAGCCAGGCTATTTCTGCTCGCCATGTGTGCTGCTGCTGCTCGTACCTAAATTGGAGATGAAGTTGTGGAAAGACGTGGAGGCTGTCGTGATGCAGCAGACAGCAGGAGGATGAAAGCCCCTGGTCTAGACAGATGATGATAGAATCACATATTTTTAATTTAGTGCTGAAGGACACTTCTATCAGCACCAACTATCAGTGGGCACATTCTGCTCCGTGAAAAAAAAAACCCAACCAATTATTGCAGCAATTCTATACAAAGAAGTGGGATTATACAACTACAAATGAATGATAGTAAATATCTAAAGAGATATTATGGACTTCTTGCATCTAAATGTGCAGATGAAAAGTTGCAGATAGATTTATACATAAAGGAAATAATACCTAGATAGGCAATCGGTTGTCAAGGTTTTAGTGCCTTGGTTCCTCTCATTAAATGCAACCACATTTTCTCCTAGTTTTCATATTGAGATTAATCGTTATTTCATTGCAGTAAAAATAACAGGAAAATAAATTCAGCTCTGCCTTAGCTTTGTGATTTAACACCTTTGACCCATAGCAGGTTTTTCACAAAACCTTTCAACATCTCCGCAGAAAGAAAACCTGAAATCGTGGCTGCACTGGTTTATTCCATGATTAAGTAAAAACGTCTCTGTTTCCAGCAGAGTTCTCCATTCCTTGATGTATTACTTGAAGCACAGACATTTGAATAATTTACCTATTCTAAACATTCCTCTCTGGCTTATGAGCCCAATTTCCTTTAATAATCTAACAGAGCTAAAACGTGCTAATTCCCCTTGATGCTGAATGATGTCTACACGAGTTATTTGCACCAGCTCCGGTTCCTGATTTCTGAAGCCTCCTCCTGTTTTTAACTCATTCACTCTAAAAATTGGATACTTTCAATGGAAAGCATTGGAAGTGAAGTTCCTGTGCTGAAATTCCAGCCAGCAGGACCCTAAATCTTGCCCCAGGGCTCACACTGAGGTGGTGCTGACACATGAATGAGTGAATGTTGCTTGATGCTGTCTCCCATACATAATATTGGCAGGGCCACGTCTTTGGGGCTGGCACAGTGAGAGCTGAGAGCACCCCTGAGAGTGTTTCCAGATACAGCCACAGTGCACATTCCCAGTTAATTTGATAAAGATCATTTTTTAATCCCGGCCTTTTCCTGCCAGTCCTTCTGTGTTGGGGAATTATTGCCTCCACTGCCAACCACAGGAGCTCATTGTGCCAGGCAGCCCCAGCTCTGCAGGTTCAGCAGAGTTCTGGGGTGCCTGAACTGCAAATTCCTGGAGGGACTGATCCTTCCCTCAGCTGACACTGAAATTTCCATCAGCCCTGACAGAGCAGGGTAAGGCTCTGGTTTTTTGGCCCAAATCTGCAAGGGGCCTGCACAACCCCACCTTTGCCATCTGAATTACTTTGGTACCTGCAGCCCAAGAGTGTAAAAAATGTTAGAGAGAGTGTTTGGGAACATGCAGAGAGTGATAAAGGTGGTGGGATGTGGGCCTGACATTTCGGAGTCTGAGAGATTTTTAACCTGCTAGCGGCTGCTAACTTCTTTCCCAAGGGAAAACTTCTCAAGAAAGCTTCTTCTCCCAACAATCTTGGCAAACAATTATTCTTTCTCAAAACAATCTTTCTCCAGGTGGAGTTTTGCTGTTTTTCCAGTTTAACCAATGGGATCAAAGAGGTGTTGTTCTTATTCACCAATTATGTTAAGTCTGTATTGGAACACCTTATAAAAGGTAGTAAGAATTAGACAATAAAACTTTCTATGCTCTTGCCTTCTGAAATATTTAGAGTCTTTCATCTTTTTATTTGTGTCCTACAACGACAATGGGAGAGCTGGAAAACATCACTTAGAATTCATTCTAGACACCAAAAGCAGTCATTGAGCTGTAACTACACGGCGTGATTTTCCCCAGTGCTCTGCTCCTTGCAGTTCTCCATAGCCACTGGACAATGGCAGAAGGGAGTTGGAAAACTGGAAAAAACCTGAGAACCTCTCTTGCTAAAGAGAGTTCAGCACTGGCAGCACAGGAATGGATCCATTTGTGGACGTGGGATGTTCTCAATCATCCCTTGTGGCAGGAGAGAGGGAATGGGCAGCAAGGGGAGTCACTTAGACTGTTGGCCTGTTAGGAATGGGATAAAAGTGGTTTAATCCTGCTTTGGGAGCAGGTGTGTGGGGCCTCTGGAAATGATTCCCGTTTTTTCTGGTTTTTGCTGTTTTGTGTGGAATGCAGCTGGAAGATTTCTGCAGCCCCTCCAGGCACAGAGGGTCTGGGGCTGCTCAAAGGTAGCAGAGTTTCTCTGAGGAGAGCCTCCCCCAGCCACAGGGGATGGATGGTTTGTGTCAGCTGTTCCCACGTTCCTCAAGCCACTAATTAATGGAAAGTCCAGCTTTAAGTACCTCCTCCCTCAGTTTCATAAAAATATTGGTGATAAACTGTCAGGAACCCCGAGGTCTGTGGGACAGCCTAAAACCAAAACGCTTTACAATTAGAATTTTTTCCTACTTACTCCAGCCCACAAATAATTTTCAGTCCTGCTGCTGTTTATAAACCCCCACAGTCACGCTGTGCTCCATCCTCATGAAAACAACCACAACACATGCACATGTTTCCCAGCACATGCAGTTTTTTGCCAAGTGTGTAGCTTATGATGTGGCTACTTGCCAGGCTGCTGGCATTTCAAAATTCATCCCATTCCCCTTCTTCTGTCCCTCTGAGGTGCTCACATCAGGCTGAAATTGAACTCTAGGTATTTTTGTTTTGCTCCAGTATGTAATTTGTCTAAAGGAGGAGGGGGAAAAAAGAAACTTTTTCTTTTTTTTAATTTGGACCACGTCACTGGAGCAATGTACTCCTGACATACCTGCTTTTTTTCTTCTTTTTTTCTTCTATTTTACAAAATCATTACTTAATATGGATAAAATATATGAATATAAACAACAAAATCCAGTGAGAGCTTTAGAAAGGTGAGAAAATTCATCACTGAGCAAACTCACAGTGAGGGGGTGAATGTTTTGGGTGGCCACAAGTCTGCTGAAATCAGGTTTGTATCTCCCTTACACAGATCAGGTGCTGTAGATCCTTGGTTTATAAAGGATTCTGCTATTTATTTATATTTACATACACATTTTTATTTATTTATTTATTTATATTTACATACACATTGAGGACTAGAGAAGGTAATAGAAGCTGAAGTTTCTCAGCTGGTCTTTTAGAATTGAGAGTTTTTAAGGAGGGAGCAGCACGGATGGATAAAAGAGTCCTAAACCTGGGACACACCCCACTAGTCTGTACTTTAAGTGCCTAAATTCCAGTTTGCTGTAAGATCACCACGTGTTTGAGGGGAAATTGTTGCTCAGTGATCTCTGAGAAGCTGTTGAGAGGCAAGAGAGTGGCACAACCACGTATCAGATGGAATTATACTTCTTAGAGTAGCTGGAGTCACACAACCCCTTTCAAAACCCACAGCAAGTGTTGCCTGAGGATAAACTGAACTGCCAAGGGGTGCCCGGGTGCCTTTATCATCCCTTGGCACAGGAACAAATGCTCTGCCATTTAATTATGGCAGGGAACTGTCAGGTGGACCTGTCAGACAAGGGAAAGGCCAGGATCAGTTTCCCTTTGCTCAGTGAGCACTGAGTTACAGTGTCAGGTGTGCAGGAATCCACAGTTCTGGGCAGCAGGAGGCAGAGAGAAACTGAGACACCTGGAAATGGGCAGATTTAGCCCTTAACAGAGCATTTCTTGTTCCCTGCTTCCATTGCTGAAATAATCTCCTTTTCCCTTTTTCTTTACAGATGTTTTATGAGCGCACAATAATGGTTCCAAATATCAGCCCTTCCCCTGGTTTCAAACAAAAGCTGGCACTGAGAAATAAAATATGTTTTAAAGGTATTGTACAGGGTAATAGCTGCCATATAAATGTGTTGCAATACTGCTCAGAGCTCTCAATTCAGGCCAGAGCTGGGTTTCATTATGCTACTTTTTGTAAAATGGAGATGACAGTGGTACCAGCTTGCTGAACTTGTGCAAGAGATTATTTTGAATTATTTGCTTCTGCCTTGCTCACTGTTCTCCCAAGGGCTGGAGGAAATGGCCTCAGGTTGAGCCAGAGGAGGTTTAGATTTGAAAATATTTGAAACATTTGGAAAAAAAAAAATTCCTAGAAAGGGTTATTGGAACAGGTTGCCCAGGGCAGTGGTGGGGTCACAATTCCTGAAAATGTTCCAAAACCTGTGGATGTGGCACCTGAGGACAGGGTTCAGTGTGAACATGGGGCTGGGCTTGATGAACTTGGAGGTCTTTCCCAGCCTCACCAATCCTGTGATTCCACAATTCTGCTGCTCCTGAGACTGCCAGCAGCGTTAGAAATCCCTGATTTCTATAAAGATTTATTCCATAAATCAGAAAAAGTGCACCAGGAAAGTTTTCTTCTTCTCTGAAGTCTTGGAAAGCCCCACTTCAGAGGGTGGCAGCTTGACTGATATCCATGCCTGGAATAGCAACCTGTCCCTGGAGTGTTTTATTTATTGCAGTCCTGCTTGGGTTGGGCAGAATCTTCAGATGAACAGAGGAGTTTTAGTGGACTACACAGCAGTTAACTTCGTTCTTCCTTTTCAATGATAATATACAGGTGACCTTTTAAAAATGTTATTATTAAATAAAGGAGTTGCTGCATTTGTGATAAATTTAAAAGCTGGGAAAAAAATTTGCCCTGAGTCTTAAAGAGAGACAGCTACAAAAGCTACATAATAAAAAAGTACTGAGAATGTTTTAAAACTGCTAAAAAAAAAAGTTTTGTTCTGTTCAGGGCTGGATCATTCAAGGTCCTGGAGGGGCTGGCTCACACCTCTGGTGACCACATCGAGCTCAGAGTTCTCCAGAGGGGTCCCTGACAAGGATGGAGCAGGAGGAACACATCCAAACCTTCCTTCAGCCTGGTGAAGTGGCTGCTGCCAGCTGTGCCAGCTGTGATGGTTTTCCAAAAATTCTGTGCCAAAAACACGAGTGCAGAGGGAGGCTGAGCCCTGGCCAAGAAAATCCATCCAAAGCAGCACCACAAAATCGCCTCCTGCTTCTCAACGGGCCTGATATCAAGAAAAGCTTCCTATTGGTTTTACTGGGTGTACACCTTAAAAAATACAAATACACCTTCACAAATGTGGCACAAACTTTGTCACATTATCTTAAAAACTTCTGCCACTTAAACAACCACCCAACAATGTCCTCTCAAAAATGTGACTGTTCTGCTCAGTGTGTCTGTGGCTGCTGGGCCCAGGCTGGCTGGGGCAGTCTGAGCAATGGGCAGAGGTTGTACTCTGAGAGTACATGTTCCTTTTCTCTCTTTTCAGGCACAAATATAATCCTGAAGATAATAAAATATTCATGATGCTAAATATTTAAATTCTTCTACCCTGCTGGCCTGGATACTTCTACATTCACAAAAAAAAAAAAAAAAAAAAGAAAAAGAAAAAAAAGAAAAAAAAGTTCTGACAAACTGAAAACAGAAACACAATGAAACAAAAAAAATAAAATGTGTGTTCAGCAAACACAGGTGAGTGTTTAGGAAATTACAGCTTCAGTCAAAGCACTACCACTGAAGCAGTGATGAATTTATTGCAAAGGAATGATAAGAAGAAATCACAATTAACTCACAGGGTCTCAGGTGAGGGAGCACTTGCTTAAGAAGGGAATTGCACCTCTTTCAAAAAAATAAAAGTTCTCAAATCTTTTTGGGCTGGCCTTTTAACAGAAAACACTTTATGAAATGTGTTTTAAGAACCGCTAGACTGAGTTGAAAATCACCTCTTCTCTATAGATATTTATTTACTGAGACATCCAGATCTCCTCTCACACTTGATTTTTACCAGTTGGCATTTATGTTTTCCAGGCAGAGCCAGAATTATTCACAAATCCGTGAAAAAGCCAGGAAAAAATGTTGATGTTGATATGCTGAATATAGAAAACACATGAGCAAACATCTTCCAGATATGCTGTTCAACTGAAGTGATAAAGTTTATCCAACTCTGCCAACATAAAGGCAGGAAAAAATCCAACAAATAACATGCCTGTAGAGCCTTGGCAATTTTACTTTTAAATGCAAACCCAAAGCATTCAGAACAAATGGAGCATTTCTTTCATTTCCAGCCACATGAGTGATTCTGAATTAATATATGGGGCACATTTGAGGGATTTTGCTCCAGTATTTTGGCCTTTAAATACAAGGTTTTGTTCCTTATTTCTTTCTCCCATTCTCTTTTCCAACAATCCTGGGTATGTGAGGGACTTCAACCCTTCAGCTCTTCAAGGTTTAATTCCCCTTGATACAGCTGCAACCACAGCTTCAGGTCACCCTACTGCAATCCCCAAAATTTGGGTGGTTACTCTTTGTGCTGTGATCAGCAGTAAGAATTCAGAGCTCAGAGGGAGGAATCAATCAAGAGTAAATTATTCTCCAGAATGGCTTAAAAATACAGTTCTGGAATCTGAACTCACCAGGAGCAAGCTACTCCAAGTTGTAAAATTCCTGAAATAATTTAAGTTTTTTAGGATTTTATAGGAATGTGATGTGTGGAAAGCCAAAGGGGTGAGAAGCTGCATTACACAACTCTCCTTGCTCACGTTCCCTTGGGCAAAATGCTTCATGTGAGCCCAATCTGCCAGTGGCACCCACACGACAGAGCTCTGCATCTGCCTGCCCATGTGAGAGCCTAATCTGCCTGTTTCATAAGATAATTACTGCAGGAGTCACTAATTTTGGCCATAATCACTAAACACCTCTAAACCAGCCCAGCTCACACATCGGTTTGCACGGAACTTGGAACTCTGCCTTGAAGAAAGGACAAAAATTAGGACTGAGCCTGAAATTTGCTGCTTGTGAGCCACGAGGCCACATCCAGAACAACCCTTGGGGTTCTCTGCTTCTGACAAGCTGTGAATCATCCACCAGTGAAACAGCTGCCCCCTGATTTCTGTCGCTAATAAAAGAGCATGAATCCTCCTAAAATGGCTGTATTGAAACAGAGAATAGTGTGGAGAATGGGACATCCCTCTAAAGGAAATGCTAACACTGAAATGTGATGCAGAAAATGATTTCTGCAGTTTGCAAATCAATGTTAAATAGAAAACTCTCTATTCCTGCCTAGTGAAAGCCCAAAAATTTCATAAGGGAACCAGAGCAGTGATTTTTTCCCTCTCATATTTCTCAAAATCATTCCTCATTCACCATTTGTGACACGTCTATATCCTAGAATAGGCATGCACAAGTCTGTTTATTTACACACAAAGATGTCCAATACAAGCAATGAGAACTAAGAAAATGAAGTTATGAGGTGTTCAATAGTAGAGGCAAAGAAAACTTCTCATCCAACATGCCTGAAAGTGATCCCTACATAAATGGCAGCCAGGAAATGTTCTTTATATATCACCCTCTGCATACGCACTGCACGAAAATAAAACGCTTTCGAAACGACATAAATACGGGTATTTGTCAAATTCCTTGCTTGGTATAAAAACGATATACTCCAGTGAGGGAAAAACTCTTCAATTCCCGACAAGATGCTTCTCTGAGTGTTTTTCTGAGTGTTTTTCTGAAAGTTTCCTTGGGCTTTGTTTTTTTTTGGAGATCAAACCCCCAGTGGAGGGGCCGCGATCCGACACCTGCGGGCGGGGAGCGCCGGGCTCGCCTTTCAGCTTTGCCGGGGGCACAAAGCCGGGCAGCGAGGGAGATGCGGGGAGGGATCAGCCAACACCGCCAGCCAGGTGACTCCAAACACACGACACCACCCAGGAGATGAGCTGCTTGATGACAGACTCTGAAGCTCCTCTCTCCTGCCATGGCTCTTTCCGTGACTCAGCCTCTGGTTTTAATGATGCTCCCTTGGCTGCTCGTGACCCAGGAGAAGGCATTAATCAAAGCGCTGCTGCTTGATTAAAGCATTAATAATATATTTTACAGCAGCAGGGCTGTGTGGTGGAGGGAGGTTGAACTGTCTTTGGGAGGAGAGGTGTTTTCCTTCGTTAAATGTCAGAGGAGAAAAGTTCCAAAAGTTGAGCAAAACCAAGATTTGTCAGTGAGTAAAATTATTCTTGTCACGATAATTCTGCTGGCTCCAAAGAAAAATGGGAAACACACTAAATAGGAGGGAGGGATTTAAACAGGGATTTGAGGTGATCTCACATTTCTGACCCTTTTTTTTGTTTTTCCAAAGAGAGGAGGGGTCTCTCATGTCAGAGGAGGTGCCACCCATGGGGGACCCAAGTGGGGATAGCTGCTGTGGCTCAGTGCTGATTGCTTCCCCATCCCTCTGGGAACATTCCCACTTGGTTCCTGGGGGATAACTCCGTGGATTAGGTCATTTTAGGAGCCCAAATTTCCTCCTCTGAAAGAGTGGGGTATCTGCCGTGGGTTAAAAATGCCCAGAATCAACTTTAATAATAGATAAGTAAAAACAACTTTTCCTTAAAAAGAACAAAATTAGCAATAGTGAGACCAGATTGAAAAAGGATGAAGCAATGAAGAATATTAAGATTGACAGCAGTGCCCTCTTCCATTCATAAATGTGATGATTCCATTTGTTTTGCTAGAATGATATTTTGCACAAGTGAACGGTTTAAAAAAAAGAACATTAAATCAAAACGTATCAATGCAATAAAAATGTTTCCAAATCCCTGGCCTGATTTTCTACTTGCTTCAATCTCTTTTTGCTGGTGTAGTCCCATGGAAAAATAATAGCTTTGTTCCTCAGGGGATAAAATCAGATGCAGAAATGAAGTTACAAATAAAAATTATTCCAAAAAGTCACAACTTACTCTCCTGTGCAGTGTGTCAGAGCCGGAAACTGCCAGAAATCGTATTTTTGTCTAGGTAAAAAGACAAATGACTAGGCAAAAATTAAAGGTCAATTGTTAATCAGTATTGAGCAACACCATCTGAAATAGTCCCAGATAGATATGACCAAGAAATTAACATCTAAAAACCAGAAATACCCAAACAACAACTCCTAGAAGGCTGAGTGTCCTTTAAAATGTGTCTTCATTTTACCTCCAGCACAGACCAGACATTCCAAACTCTGCAACTTCAAACATGCAACTGGACTTATTCCTTACTGATACAGGTCCTAAAGCACTTCTGTCCCTTAAAAAACTAAATTCTGAATGCCAGGATATCAGAAATACAGGAAAAATAAACAGCACAGCGTGGAACTGCTTTAAGAAAATGGAACTGTGGGAACAGTCTCATGTATTTTTAAAGAGAATCTATCAAAAAATTAATTTGGATTTTTTCTCTCTTGTCTTTATCTGAAACAGATGTTACAAGGAATACTGATAAAATCACATTGCTGTCAATTATGCATTGGACTGTGAGGCAGATAACAGAGGTGGTTATGGCTTCTGCATAAAAACGATCAAACAATAATTAAAAAATGCTAATCATCAGCCAACTGGAACTTTTTAGGGCTTTCTTATGATTTCAGCATCTTTAGTGTGTCAGTCATGAGACTGGTTTTGTGAAGAATCCACACTGATACTAAAAGACAACCCTTAGTAAAATCAAAATTATGGATAAGGTCTATTTTTGTCTTTAAGTCAGCCAAAACAAACTAAAGCATAGCCAAATACATCTGGAGAAAAGAATGTGCACCAACATTACAAAAGGGCCAGTAGGAAGTCAGCATTCTGCATGCCTGGGATCAGTGAAAAATTGATATTAAAAACCCCTTGAATTTAATGGAAATAAAGGGATATGGGAGTGCTTGTATCTGCAGAGTGCATCTCCAACTAGAAGAGCTCGCCCCTCATAACAAATTCACTCCAGGCTCTATCGACTGGCACAGAAAATCAGAACACTTATTGAACAAACAGTAAGTGTTGCACCCAGCTTTTTATTAGAGCTGGAAGTGTAATGAAATTAAAACCTTTTTAAAACAAGGTATTTTGAATCTTTTATAAAGGTGTGTGGCTTCTGACTACAAATCAGCAGCCTGCTCTCACTCTGAAGGCATCCCAGGAGAGATACACGGTGTGAATCTGGCAGAACAAAGCTTCAGGAAAGCAAGGAATTAGCAGTGGAACTTATTATGAAAGGATGAAGTTCAAACTTATAACCATTAGCCAGCTAAGTCCATTGCAAATAGCTGCTGGAAGGAATTACAATTCAAAGGACTCATTAGCTTAAGATGTGTTAATATCAGCCAAAGAATTTTAGTGCCTGGAGTGAATTCAGAGCTGAAGATATGACTGATGCTGATGCCTCCTCTTGCAGGATTTTCTGCATGTGATGTGCAGCTCAGCACTGCTTCCCTGGAGCCTGGAGCATCCCTCCTGGGTGCCCTGAAAACACAGGGGCCCTCCTTTCCTTCAGCCAGGGCTGACAGAGCCTGCTTGCCTTGCTTGTGTCAACATTTTCTGCTCACACCTGCAGGACTGGAATGAACAGAATAACCCTGGGATGGAGGAAAACAAGATTTGGCCCTTCCATTGCATGTATCAAGATCCTGACCAATTAATGACAATTATGGGGATTCACTCCAGAGCTTCTCAGTGAAACCAGAGACAAAGTTTTGCCTTGAAAAGGGGAAATCAGTCAGACCCTGCTTTAGTCTGCTGCATCTATTTCCAGAATGAACTTTTCGAGACAACAACCATCTGTCTGTCCTGTGTGGGCACCAAACAAAAGGGCGTTCCTGTCTTATTCCTCGAGTTCTTAAGCTCTGCTGCAGCACCACTAATGACCAGCCGAAGGGAAAACAATCCTGTCTCAGACCCCAGAGAGCCAGCATGGATCTCTGGGAGACATCAAAGTAAGAAAATGCTGGGTTTTGCTGGAAATCATAATCAAAAACATCTCAGAAAGTCCCCAGCAAGGCAGATGTGCTACAGAGGTGGTTGTATCCCAATGTTCTGAAACTCTTCCTCTGAGCCTGCTGATATCCTGAGTGATATAAATTATGAGCTAATATCACCTCACATGAAAACAATGACACTTCTGTGACAGGATAATAATTAGGAGCACTACCAGAATGTGAATCTGGAATGCACCCATCCTTCCAAAGCCCTGCAGCCAGCAAAAAATATGTTGGGATCCAAAGCTTCACAAAGCCTTGTCTTAAAATTAAGATCTCATCCTAAACTCAGGAAAACATTATAGCACTTCTAATTTTTCTAATCAGCTTTAGTTCTTTCCTCCTTCTATCACCAGTGATGAAGAACTTACAGTCCAAGCTACGCCCTCGTTGCCCTTGGGTCCCTCAGCTCTCGCTCGTCACTGAACTCTGCCTGAACTTTTTGATCAATTCTGTTGACAAGGCAGAAATGGATGATTTAGCTGCTTTTTCTGCTTCCCCAAAGCAGGAGGAGAGCAGCAGCCTCAGGACCAGCAGCAGTTCTGCCTCTGAGTCCAAGCAGGGAGGTGCTGAGTGGGGCAGCAAAGTGCATTTCCCTTTGTCATTGCTCAGAGTGGGCTGAGGGCCCCAGTGACACCCTCTGCCAATCTTGTGTGATCACCTCAAGCACTCCTCCTGTTTTTACCTGCTGAGGCATTTCCAGGTGAGAGAAGGAATTATCTGCACTGATTTGACAAGGTTTTGCAGTAAAAGAGGAGAGCACAAGCAGTGGCACCCTGTGCTGTCACCTAACAAAGGAACAGATGCACTTTATTGCTTGGTTCCATCGCCGTGCTCCAACACACTGAGATGACTCCTAGGGGAGAAGGTTCCTCTGAAAATGACAATTGCTGCAGAAATTGTGCAAAACTATTCCAACAAACCCCAGCAGCAATCAGAGTGTGGAGGGGTTATGTCCTCACCCAGGACATGATAATAAAAACCAGAGTTGTTTTGAAGGACTTCACCAAGAATGGAAACAGGGAAAGCTCACTGCTACTCCTGCTGCTTGCATTACTTCAGGAGCTTAGGGCAATTTGGGTGATTCCATTCTAATCAAAATCTTTTCCTATTTCTAATCCCTTCAGCAGATTAAATATTACTAGAAGGAAAATCGACACCCACACACAAAGCCTGGGCTGGGCCATTGAGTGCAGTTATTTATTGGAGGTCATTAGGGTTGAAAGGCCCTTTTGGCCAGCTAAATACCCAAAAGGGAAGGACAAGCAACAGGAGAGATCTCTATCACCCTCTAAGTAGTTTCTTGTGCTTTGCTATTGAAATAAATAGCCTGCAATGAATAAAATTCAAATTAGTCCCTGTTCAGTGAGATGGAGCTGTGCCAAGTGCTGCCATTTACTGAGGTCCTTCCACATCACTGCTAAAAAGGAAAGTTCTAAACAGTGACATCTTGGAGACAGAATTTGTTCTGGGCACAGGCTGTGAACGAAATTTATGCACTAATGTAAAATTCCCAGGGACCTGGAGTTTCTGCAGCCCGTGTCTAAACATTACTGAGGGTAAAAACAAATGGCATGATAATTTCTGCCTGCTTCAAGAAAAGGGGTTCTTGGGCACATTTATTGTGTTTTTCCACTCAAAATGGTTAAAATGAGGTGTGAAAATTCTGACTTGAATGCATGAAGAAATATTGCAGACACAGGGAGCCCTTTTCTCCCTCACACATTTCTATGTAAGGCACTGCCTGGATATTTCCCAGGCAAGCAATAAGAGATCAAGTGGTAATGAAGTTATTTCCCTCCCACGTCAGGAGCGTTTGGGGGCACGGCCGTATCTCAGCATCTCCTGTACCTTTCATGCCTTGTTGTTTATCAGAGGAGCAATGAAAAGGAGCCCTGCAATGAGGTGTAGATGAATGTGAATTATTGAAAAGGGCCAGGAAGAAAGCGCTGCAGAATCAGGAGGATCTGTCATTTAAGCTCCAGGTGAGAGGTTCTAAAGGCCAAATGAGAGAAGTGAATGTGGAAATGCTCTGAGTGCTGTTTGTGCTGCTTAACAGAGAGTAGGGGTTTTTTTGGGTTTTTTTTTTTTTTAGTTTGCAGCAGTGTGTCTTGTCCTCACTCGAGCCAAGGGGAAAAACCATCCTCTCAAACCCCATCCTCTCCTGCTCACATTCATCCAAACCAGCATTGGATGAGGACAAAACTTTTGGGGAGAAGAGCAACTTCACTGGAAAAACTCCTTTTCCTTCAGGAGCCTTTGTGGAATTTTATTGAAGATATTTTCTGTTGTCTAGTCAAGGCATTCAGCATGAAATTTTGGGTCTTCCCTGAACCATTCAGAGAAGGATTTCCTTTCACCTCATGCTAACAGCCACTTGCCAGCTCTGGATGGATGTGTCACTCATAATCTTCTAAGTTCTTTTATCTTTTCCTCTTAAGACAAAACTTGCATGTCTTTAAATGACTTTGTCAACCCCATGCATTTCAAATTCTGCAAATCTCTTTCAAACAATGAAATCCAAAGCCACAGGAGGTGAGAATTAAGCAGTACTCCCATTTAATCCGTGATCCATAGCATCTTCCTAGCAAAAATCTCTACAAGCATCTTTTGATTAGTTTGGTGGATAAACTGAACAAATTATGAGTCATTTTATGCTTTGCTGTGTGCTGGCCTAGCATGTTATAAAACCAACCAGCATTTCTGCTTTCCAGACTCTTGCTTTTCATTGCATTCATCCCTCTTCCTACTTTATGCCTGGTTTGCTCTAGATTAATCCCCCATAGTGGGCACACAGTAATTTTCTCAGGTTCAGCCCGAGTTTACGAGTGCCTTCCATTTTCTCTAATCTCTCTAGCTCTGTCTCTGTCTCCCTATCTATCCTGCCAGACATTTCCCTTGATTTTATCATTAATTAATGCATCTTTGTAGTGTTTACAACAAAAGCTGGGTTACAAACATGACTCACAGATCCATTCCTTGCCCAGCCCCACCTTTGCTGACTCAGTACGATCCAAATTTTTAGATTGGAGTGAATGAAATTTTTGCTGATTATTTTTCCTCTCTGGCCTTTCAGCAGTCACAGCAGATAAGCCCTCAGGACTTTGTAGGATAAGAGGAGGTGAGGAATACAGATGGAGAGAGAAGGATGATCACTTTACAGGAGGTGATGCCAGCTTTGGGCAGGGAAGCTCACAAGGAGCACTTAGACCTTCCTAAACTTCCTAATCCTTGTGCAGAGCCAGCTCTAGAGTGCCTTCAAAAGCTCCTCTGCATGAAGGGGTGATAAGCCAGCCAGAGATCAGGGAAAAGTGGAGTTATTGGCAGCAAGACAGGAATTGAGCAACCCTTTGGGGCTTTGCTGAAGGGTTTTGCTGCTGAAGCCTGGCAGCCCTGTGTGCTGGGAGGGCTCTGTCCTGGGCTGGGAATGGAAACTTCCACACAAACAGGGAAAGATTTTGGGGGAAGAAACTGATGGCTTGGGAAAGCTGAGCTGAAGCAGAGACTGGACAGAGCTGGAGAATAAAGCAGGGATTTATTGAAAGGCCTTTAGGGTATACCTTGGGCAGGACAGGGCCTGGCCAGGGCTACACCCAAGGTGGACACAAAATGGGCACAAAATGGACCCAAAATGGTCACAAAATGGACAAACTGTCACGAGGTCTCACACTTTTATAAGTTTTGGTCCATTTGCATATTGGGGTTGAATTGTCCAATTCCAGCTCCAGGCTGTGAGCTCCCATCCTTCTTGTTCCTCCCTCCAGCCCCCCTTGTTTGTGCTGTTGGGCTGAAAGTTGTCCTTGGTGTGCAGCAGGACAAGGATTTGTTTTGTGTCCCTGCTGTGAAGAGAGTTGACCCTTAATGTGAGGCTCAGAGCTGCACCCTTGGGCAGCACAGAACCTGAAAAACACAAAAGCTCAAACTTAAGGCATCAGAACGAGCAAACAAAGGGCTCCAAATTCACTTTTGAGACACACAGCTCCAAAGCAGTGGGGTTGTCAGATGGGCTGAAGGTCTGACGAGGGGGATGAGGGAAGGGCAAGAGGAGGTGAGGGGATTTTAAAAGATGTTCAGTGCCAGCCTAATAAATTCATCCCCAAAGCAGACACAGGGACTGACACAAGGAGGAAAAACTCTCTCCTTCCCTCCCCAGGGAAAAAGTGCAGCACCCTTCAGAGGGCAGAGCAAGGGCACCTCACAGCTCTGCAGGGACTGCACTGTGAGCACAGGCTCTCCTTCTGCTAGTTCCACACTGACATTATCAAATAATATCTTTTTATTTTAGCCTCAACAAGGCTAACATTTCATGGATTACAGCAGATACAGATCCCAAGGAGGAGCCAGCCAAGTTATTAAGAAGAGCTCAAGGGTACTTTTGAACAACTGTGTGGTACTAAATACACAACAATGAGTTTTATGCATATTGCTTTTAACACAAGGTCTCAAGGCTTGGGAAGAAACATAATTGGAATGACTTTTTATATTTTCTTTTTTTTACATTTAATGCATCATAAATGGAGAACTGGATTTGTATGGTAATTTGAACAGTACGGTATTAAGAAAAACAAGAGGAAGAAATCAATCTCACCAGTAGAAACTAAAAAAATAGAAATTCTCAGACCTTCCTTCACTAGTTTTAAATGACTTGAGAAATAAATTATAACAGGAGTGGGGGAAAAAAATCAACAGCATTCAGTATTCAAATCCACCTCACCTGCTTAGCAATTCATGTTTTAATCTGGCAGTCCTTCACAGTAGCTAATGGAATTTTAACACTATTTCTCTCTCTGTTTGAAAACTGAAAGCACTTCTGTGTTTTATTCTTGAGCTACATAACTTTAAATAATCTTTCTAGTAACTTACCCACCTCTTCAAAAGCTATCCTCTCCAGCAGAATTAGTTGAAGATCAACTTTTTAATACCTCCTGTCCTGCCTGAATGGGAGCCTGTTGTCATATTTCAGTATTACAAGCAGAGCTCTTACAAGACCACAGTAATTATATTTATTTGATCTATGACTGGGAAAACGAGCCACAGAGATACTAAGTGATACAGCCGGGATGACAGAGAGAGAATTTTACAATGCTAAGGGGACTGTGGCCACAATATTACCTTTTCCCTTTTAATACTGCAGATTTAATACTGCAATGACAGATACTTCAGTGTGCACTGTAAGTCAGGTGTGTGTCTGTGTGTACAGGCTGAGGTCAAAAAACTACAGTGCTGGTAGACAGAAATATCCATAACAGAGTACTTGCAACATCTGGTTAAATCTTCACGTTTTCTTCTTAGAAAATTAACGTCTTCTTCTGTCCATTTGCCTCTTCAAGTCCTGAAATGGATGTGATTTTCCCTAACTCAGGGTGGCACAAGGACAATCTCTCTGTCACCTGGCCCTGTGCAGACACCTTTTAGACAGCTTCTCTTTGCATCAAACCTTTTTCTGTCTTAATCACATCTGTAGAAATGCATGAAAATAGTAAAAAACCCAAATTTTGGCACTTAAAGCAGTCAAGTATCAGGCTTTAGAGGGTCAGAGAAGAAGTTATTATCTCTATGGCTGTATCCTGTTCTCTATATTGGATATTTGTGGTATTTCAGTGATCCTGAGCTGTGCCACTGAAATGATTCCCTTGATATCAGTCATGAAAACGGTGTGATTCAGAAACGCTCTGGAACTGAAATAAGAAAACACTTGGTAAGAAAAGCATTTATGTAGTTCCCGATTTTTATCTCGCCGTTTGCATTGTCAAGATGTTTTCAGCTCTGAGAGAAACATCAAAACACACAATCCAAATGTGCCTGAAGAGTCGGAGGGAAAATGGAGGGAAAACTTCATTTATCACAACAGCCTCCTGCTGATTATCACCAGGCCTCTCTTTCAAACCCCTCGGTTGCTGAGCTCTCAGTGGAGTCAAAAATGCTGACCAAATTTGTTTCCTGATGTGTGTGTGCTCAGAGAGATGTTTGGCCCTTTGCTTTGGACCTCCTGATGCTCAGAGAGGGCAGAAAATCTTCCCCAAACACCCAGCTTGTGTGTGGTGCTCAGGGTGAGAATGAAGTCAGGAGAGGTTTGTTCTGCAGTGCCCTGGTTTGGAAAGACAGTTATCTGCCAGGGAAAGCTGGAGCTTCCCTTGGAACAGAGAATGTAAATCCCCTCCCCTCCAAATTACTGTAATTTTGCAATTAGGGGCTTTCAGGCAAAGATATGGGAATAGGAGTAACAGCTCTTTACTAGGAATATTAATAAAAAAAGAAAATACAAATGCAGTAGTACAAAGACAAGCAAGCAAACAAAAGTCCTGGTAAACCCTGACAGGGTCAGGGATATGACCTGACACCCTGTTGGTCAGGGTGTTGGGAGCAGTCCAAATAAATTCTCCTGGAGTGACAGATGTGCTTCTGTGAAGTAGAGATGAACCAGTAGAGAAAAAGTCCAGTTGTGGTGAGATGGGTCCGGTCTTCCTCTTGGAGCTCAGTGGAGAGGCCGGATTCCTGGAATGGCAGCTGTTCCTGAGTCTCAGTTTTTATCCAGGTAGGAACGGTTGGCTCTGCCCCCACTGGGTGGAGCATCTCCCAATGGGATGATGTCATGTGTGATGTCATTGGTGAGCCTTCATGGCCCATTATCAGCAGATATCCCCGATGATGTCATGTGTGATGTCATTGGTGAGCCTTCATGGCCCATTATCAGCAGATATCCCTGATGATGTCATGTGTGATGTCATTGGTGAGCCTTCATGACCCATTTTCAGCAGATATCCCCAATGATGTCATGTGTGATGTCATTGGTGAGCCTTCATGGCCCATTATCAGCAGATCTCCCCCCGGAGGATGGACGGGTGGTGACAGAGATAACAAACCCTGCCCCAGCTGGCTTTAATGGCTGGGCCATTATCAGAAGGCACCACCCCCCTCCCCCTGGAGTTACAAGAGATAAAGAAAAAAAACCATCTCAGCTGCTTTCAACAGATGAAATAGAATACACATTTTTGGTTACCTAACCCAAGACATGCAGTCAGGACAGAGCTGGGGCTCCCAGAGCACCTGGGCATTCCCTCCTGCTCCATCTCCTGCTGTCTGCAGAGGAAAGAGCTCTCAGCCCCAAGCCATGGCAGTCAGCTTTTCCTCTGCCCATGCCACACCATGTTTAAATTCCTTAAACCCTTTTGAACCTAGGTGACTCATCCCTTATGCAAAATTCATCGGGGTCCATGTAGGAATGATTATCCCTTTGGGATTCTTTTTCTCAGCTACTGTTTATTAACAGGCATAATTTTCTAGACAGCCCAGAGGAAAAAGGGCACAGGAAACTTCAGGAAACTTCAGCAAACTAAGTTGGCACAAGTTCAGTCTTCGTGCATCGAGAGGAGTGAAATGACACAGAAATGTGTGTGTTCCATGTCATGAACATTATTTTGCTTTTGCATAGCAAAGAAATTCCCCAAATGGATCACTGGCTTCACAGGTAATTCAGATGTGACCCCTTTCAGCTTTCATCAGACTTGACAGAGAAAAAAAGGGAATTTTTACAAAGGCAAGGAAGGAAATAAGGAATAAAACACTGCCAGGGATATGTGACTCAGTTTTCTGAGACAATTTGTGGCACAACAGGACCGTGGATCATGGCTGGAGTTTCCAAGGGCAGGGATGAACCAGCAATATTTTACAAAACGTTGAACAAATCCTGGGTACCCACAGCCTGATTTACCACATATTCCTGGGCCATTGCAGCATTATTCTACCAGAATCAATAACGCTGCAACTTGGTAAGACTTGAATAATGAAGAGGTGGATTGAGTGCTTTACTGTCAATTTAATTATTCATACAAACGAGGCATTTGGCAAGAGAGGGGATTTCTATTGCTTCATAAAGACAAATTATGGGGGAATAAACAGGAACATGAAGCAAACATTGCTGGACTGAATAAAATGTTGGCATCAATCCCCAAAGTTTACCTTGCAATGTGTAATGTCATAATTAAATGGAGAAAAGGAGGCCAAGCTATTCTTTATGGCCAGTGGGTAACACAGGGATCTGAAAAGAGGCTGAATTTCTGCTATCTAAATCCAATTAATTCCAGAAGTGCTAACCACCAGTGAACACAATGGAAGCATTTAAACGAATTTTTGAGTGTTTAAATGCTCTTTTCAATCACATCTAATTTCTTTTTTTTGTTGTTTTTTTCCCAAATAACTGAAAAATTGCTTTATTTATCGCCAGCATTCACATGGCACAAACATAAAGAACCTGGGAAAGGCCAGGCCTATGCATTGGCTGAGGCCTAAAGGAGAAGCAGAGCTCACAGACAACAGGCTGTGCACTCAATCAATAAAAGAAACATCATAATATAATTTTGTGATGAAGTTGCCCCCACTGAAGATGCAGCACTGGGCTGATTTCTAAGCCAATGAATGAGGACAGTGCAGGCT
Organism: Acrocephalus scirpaceus scirpaceus; assembly: GCA_910950805.1. Taxonomy (NCBI): domain Eukaryota; kingdom Metazoa; phylum Chordata; class Aves; order Passeriformes; family Sylviidae; genus Acrocephalus; species Acrocephalus scirpaceus. Next base: position 3,570,283 of record OU383783.1, read on the forward strand.
TTGAAAATTAATTTATTTTCTTCATTTTTTCCCCTCCTCTTTTCCAGTGCATTCATATTTCCTTAAATAATTATTGTGATTTACACTTTTGTTTTCTCCCTGCCTTTAAAAGCCTGAAATGCATCTTGTGTTAGAGATGCCAGGCAAAGCAATTATCTTGGTATTATATTTAAGCATCACAAAAAGCCTGTTTGGGGAGGGAGGAGGATTGACAACAGTGCTTTTATTAAATTACAAGCTGCTCCCTGCAGAATGATTGGGAGGCTGGAAGCACGGAGAATTTCCGAGGGAGATTGCCCATTATATACAGACATCATTAGTCTGGAGTATCTATACATGCATGTATGCATATAAACAGATAATTCAGATCTTTTTGGCTCTTCTGGCAGAGAAATATTGTCAGGTAAAGATTGCATGATCAACCCAAAGGTGCAAGGCCAACCTGAGAGAGCCCAGGCTGCCCTCAGGTGTCTCAGCACAAACACAAGGTCACACCAGCAGCCCCCATGTACAGCATCTGCCAAGAATCTGGGGGGAAAAAAGAGCAGGAAAAGCACCCACGTTGTGCTAAAACATCTCCCTGTTTCCCAGGAATAGGTGGGTTGCAGACTTGTTGTGCCAGACATTGGATCTACCTGGGGAACCTTCATCGCATGAATTTCTCAGTTCTTTTCTAAATACTTTACAGTTTTGGCCACTGCAACAGCATGCACTCATAAATTCTACAGTTTTATTATGTGCTCTGTGGGAAAAAGAGAAAACTGTCTCTTTTTTCTGCATGTATCTGCTCTTTACAGAGGATGCTGGCAGAGAACAAAACAGGAGAGATGAAATCACAGGCGAGCAAGCGGCAGTGAGCACCACCAGCTTTCCCATCTCCTACAGCATCAACTGTTCTCTGTCCCTGAATAAAAGCCCTGTGAAGGTTTTCATCACTGAAATCTGCAGGGAGAACAGGCTCACCTCAAAGGATGGCCCTGCCAGGTCCTCCTGTGCGTGTCACAGGGACAGGATTTGAGCTGCACCATCACAGCCATGAGATCCCCCAGCAGCTGGGCCAGCACCTCCTGCTGCTCCTTCCTCAGCAGCAGCAGCAGCTTGTCCTTGTCCAGCAGGGGTGAGAGGGGAAGGACTGACCCAAATGGCAGGAGAATGGCCAAACTGCCCAAGGAAGGGAACAAGGAGGAGAGAGGGATGTCATCCATGCCCAGAAATCAGCCAAGCATATGGAAACTGCATTTAAGGCATGAAGGGTGTGTGAGGAGTTGATATAAGCAGATGGCTAAAGAGCAAGGAGAGAGCAATTCCAGAGATGGTGAGGGAAACAGGGAACAGAGGAAGAAATTACGGATTATGAACTTCATCTTGAAAAGGGCACGGTGAATTCAACAGGAAAACTGCAGCAGTAGTGATGAAATTTTTTTAAAAAGTGAAAAAACACCTCAGCAGATGTTAGAACTGAGGCAGGAATTTGCTTTTCTCACCTGTGGGGAGGTCTCAGTGCTGAGGAGGATTTCCCACAGATGTGGCAGAAGGGTCCAGGAGGGCACAGACAGAGCCTGGCCAGGACAGGACAGCTCTGGGACATGTTTAAGTCCTTCAGAGCTGGGTTCAGGGCCTGGCTTCCTCAGACTCCAAATCAGGGTTTTTCATTTGTGTGCATTCATCTCCCATCAACAAAATTCAGATAGAAATGTTTCTATGCATCCTCTGTCTCTGACAGATATTTGTATGATTCTAGCCAGCAATGAGGTCCTGATCCAGCTACAGACACAGCTGCAGTTCCAATAAAACAACTATTAGAGCACCCAGTCTTATAAATGAAAAATTAAAATTAAAGCACTTATTATGTATTATTTACATATTAAAATATAAATACATAATAATATAATGTATAATAATAAATTTAAATATATATTTGTATATCTATTATTTATGTATTTCTTGATAAATAAATGCAGCACTTAAATCACTGAACTGAGTACAGCATTTACTCATTGCTTTGGATTTATTCACCTTCTTGTCAGCTGGTTTCAGAAAAATAACCTTTAACAACACCACGCAAGGGCTTCACAAGGTAGGAAGGAAATGCTAATTGGTTTTATCCTTTTGTGAAGCAATCCATCCAAAGTTAATTAGAATAGGTTTACTTTTTCTTCGCAGAAATAATCCATGAGAAAGACTGATGGGCAGAGCAAGCTGCATCCTGCACAAAGGTGGAAGGATTTAAGTGATTCCGAGCTGTGCTCTCAGAACTCTGTAGCCTTCAGGCATCTGTCTGGTCTTTCTCTGTGGATGGCATAATTAGGGCTTGAGTGAAAACCCCAGTGGTGAGGCCTGATAAGAAGTTAATCTTGTGGGCACCACGTGGGCCCGAAGAGATGTGCCCCAAAACTTCCAATTAGCAAAGGCTTCCTGTCCCAGGCTGTGCCTCAGCCTTGCTCAGAGCTGATAAAGAGCTGAGGAGCAGCAGCTCGGGGCTTCAGCAGCCCCTCACACATCCCAGCCCCGAGCAGCACCTGCACTTTGTCCCCATCTCACTTCTCCTGGTGACCTTCATGCTCCCACAGATTTAAATCCCACAGATCCACACATCTCTCTGGGAACAGGATTCACCTCCAGCCACGCTGGCTGCAGACACAAGCCAAGGCTTTAATTTCTCATCCCTGGGGAGCCCCACAGATATGCTTGCCCACAGAAGCTGAGCCCAGGTTCCCTGGACCCTCTGACCCAGGCCAAGCAAAGAGAATTGGTGTGAAATCTTTGCCATCCCAATTGCAGAACCCAAAAGCATTGCAGCAAGCCCAGCCCCCTACAGCCATGTAGAGAAAAGCAAAGAGAAAATGATAAGGTTTGATTTCACATCATCTGCAAAGAGAAAAGGAAAAAGTTGGAAAAGCACTGAAGATCTGGAAAAGAGAGAACTGTGTTCCTGTGCACCTGTGTTCACAATCCAGAGATCCTTTCTTTTATGGAAGGAAAGCACTTCCCTAATAGCCAAAGGAATGCTGAGGCACAGCATCCCTGGACCCTACAAATTCCCCTTCCCATCGAGGGATATTAAAGAGCAAATCCCAGTTTCAAGAGGGGTGCAGGTCATGGAAATTGCTGCTGAGAAATCCGAGTGGTTTCTCCAGATTTCATCCAGACCATGCTACGTGACTGTAGCATGACTGATGGAAGGAGTTAATAGACACTGAAATTGTTTTATTAAGTGGATTTGCCAGAAATTACTGATTATTAAACCTCATTAGCGGGGGACTTGTACTCCATGTTCTTACCCAGTTGCTGCCTGCTGCCTACTGGATGCACGGAGGGATGATGGAGAGATTATTCCTAAGCCCTTCCCCCTCCCCTCTCCCCTCCTCTTCCAGGACCACATTGACAGTCCCGGGGGAAAGAGAGGAGAGCCGGGCAGAGGGCAGGAGCCACCGGCTCTGCCTCAGCATCCTCCACCGGGCAGCCCCAGGAGAGGAGCTGCCCCTCAGGACACCTCGGCTGAGCGTCCCTCAGCACAACATATGTTACATCAACACACGCGGCTGCTTTCCCCTCCCAGGAAAGAAGAGAAGGAGGAAGAGGGAAGAGACGGCCAGCTCCGGAGCGCTCCAGGGATTTTCCGTGTAATCAATCCCGGTCCGTACCCCCAGGAGCCGCGGCCGGACCCTGCTCCGTGTGCGGCATGTGAGCATCACCCGCGGGGCAGCCGGCAGCTGCCCCCGCTCTGCTGGTAAGTGACTTCGGGAAACTTTCCTCGCAGTGTTTTTTTTAAAAAAGTGCTTTTTAATCTCTAGGGACTACGGGCAAAACCAGGGGTTTGTCCCAAAGGAGGCGGGGAGTGTTTCAGTTGCTGAGGGGTGAGAAAACGCTTTCTGCCTGCCTAACAAAGTTTTCCCCGCGGTGGGCAAAGGTTTCCCTCTAACTCCTCAGTAATTTGCGGCGGCACGAGGTCGGGTTAATCAGAATAGTCACAATTTAGGCAGAATTTCCCCGCTTAGGGCATTCTGTAAACCTCTCCCAGCTAATCCTTGCAATCCCCCCGAGAGGCAGAACGGGCAGAACGGGAGGCAGAGGAGCCTCAGTCTGAGCAGTCCGGTTAAAGCAATTAGGAACTTCGCATCCAGCTGATGGCAGGTAATTGACCACTCCATCTCTAATAACTATTAAGCAGCTTAGTTGAGTTAGCGCGTGGTTAAGGGTTTATGGAAATAGGAAAGCGACAACAGCCGGAGAATAAAGAAATAACGATCTGGAGGTGCTCAGAGCTGCCGGGAGAAGAGCCCGAGGTGTTCCCGTTCGGATTTGCAGGCACCCGAGCCCGGGTGATAATTATGAATGAGGCTGTAGCTCTGCTCCGTGCCTGTGTTGCCAGACAACCAATGAGGCTGCCAAGCAAAGCTCATTCACGGGCTGCAGGTTTCAGCAAGAAGCACCGAGGTGACTTTTACTTACAGAACAGGCACTTGCCAATTTCGTGATTGAGGAGAGTGGCTGGAAGCACCTTTTCTCTCGCAGTAACCTCTGCTATGTTTTCTCCTCCTCCCTGTGCCTCCTGGCTGACAGATCCCCCTGCTCTGATGCCCTTCTGGATGTCCCGGTGAGAACTCTCAGAGATGCCTATTCTCTCCAGAGGCAGCGACCAAGACTATAGCAACATCAGCTACAACTCCTGCAATTCCTTGAGCCACTTCTTTCCCATCTGTGTGGAAACCCCTTCTGTCAAGGGGGTCCATTACCAGCGAGCCAGGAGGATTTACCACCCTGACCAAGTCTCTGCCGTCGACCTAAAGACAGAGATCATGATCAACGTCGGGGGCATCAAGTACCTGCTGCCTTGGAGCACTTTGGACGAGTTTCCCCTGACCAGGCTGAGCAAACTAAAGCTTTGCAGCAGCTACGAGGAAATCATCCAGCTGTGTGACGATTACGACGAGGACACGCACGAGTTCTTCTTCGACAGGAACCCCAACGCTTTTGGGATGATTGTCAGCTTCCTGGCAGCGGGGAAGCTGATGCTCTTGAGAGACATGTGTGCCTTGTCTTTCCAGGAGGAGCTGAGGTACTGGGGCATCGAGGAGTCCAACCTGGAGAACTGCTGCTTTCGGAAACTCTTCCAGAAGCTGCAGGAGCTGGCTGAGATCCGCAAGGAAGAGGAGCTCCGGAGGAGCAAGGAGGCTTCGTGTGTCTTGGATGAGAAAACCAGGTTTGGGCAGTTCATGAACAGGCTCAGAGATATGGTGGAAAATCCCCAGTCAGGACTGCCAGGAAAAGTCTTTGCTTGTCTCTCCATCCTCTTTGTGGCCACCACAGCTATCAGCCTTTGTGTGAGCACCATGCCAGACTTAAGAGCTGAAGAAGACAGGGTAAGTCAGTCCTTCTTAGCTGGTCTAAACACAGAATTAATTCTGGCACAGTGTGGGACAGAAAACGCAGCAATGGCTCAAATTAGTTCTATAATATTCAAGTGATATCATGCTAAGAATAATGGGAGCAAGTATTATGCTGATTTTTAGCTAAAATACAAGAAAGCTTTTGGACAGAGTAGATATATTAATATAGGGCTGTTTTTCCTTCTTGAGAAGCAGCTGCCAGTGTAAGATTAACTTGTTAGCACTGAGACTCTCCAACTGACCTTGTGGAGTTTTCAAGATGCTTCACTCTCTAGTTATAGGCAATGTCTCCTTAGGACACATCAGCTACAGAAATATTTTCCTCTGGTATCTTTACTTTTAAAACAGCTGGGTATCTTCCCTTGTGATAAAACTTTCAGATGCTTAAAGGGGGAGAAATATTCATTGGTTTTTTATATCTTACATTTCTGTAGTTGCATAAAGACTGAAGGATGAGAGGCAGATGAAATATTTTTGCACATACTGATACATAAAAGCTGTGCCTCCAAACATCACAATTCCGTGCTAAGAGAATTCTGCATTTGCCCCATATATATGTAGATATTGTAGGAGCAATACCAAGCACTATCTGAATTGCTAACTGCATTTAAACCCTTCTCAAAAAACTCATCCACATTAATTCAGGCCAAATAAATCAAGCCTGTATCACACATGAAGGATCTTCTCTATAACATTGCTGTAAATATTTCAGCATTTAAAAGATTTATTTTTGTAATAATAGACCAGAGGAAAAGTAGGCATCCAAAGTTATTTTACATGTGGTAAAGTCCAAATTCATCAAATAACCTTGACTAATCTCGGTAATGAATCCTGCACTTCATTTGCAAGTTGCCCTTCCTAAAGTGCTGAGGAAATCTGTGACAAACAACCCCCCTGCCCAACCCCTGCTGTAAGACAAGACACTCCTCAGAGTGTCATATACTGATGAATAAAGTCATCTTTACATTTATAGCACAGCCTGGTGTGCACAAGACAAAAATCTGTGTCTATTTTACTGCTCAAGCCGTTGGTGAAAGCAGCCTTGTCATGGTTAAAATATGTCCTGATATTTGATGTCTTGGAATAAAACTGGGGACTGCACCGAAGGCTGAAATCTAAGATCATTCCCTGTTCCATTTTAACCCCTTGGATATTAAGTTCCATTTGCTCATGGATGCTCCAGCCTTTCAGGAATAAGCCTGGTGCTCTTGCAGCCTTACTCAGCTATTACTTTTTTGGCTGAAAAAAGGAAAAACTGTGCTCACAGGAAAAGCAGTTAACACTGTTCCAATGCCTCTTCCAAGGAAGTGCTTTAAATATAGAACATCCTTCTTCCAGCTCGATGTACAAACATTACAAACTCTGCTCCAGCAAGTGCTTCCTACTAACTTTGTTAATGGAAGTGGCTCCATGCTTTTTATCTTCATTTCCCAACCAGTGCAGGAAAAGCTTTGATAAATAAGCCCCATGTAAGAGAACCAGCACATGAGCAGAGCTCTGCTGGATGTAAGGGGTTGTGTGTTTTAAAAATAATTTACTAAGTCAGACAGAAAAGCATGCTGAGGGTTATGAGTGTGTCTGGGAGTTCCTGGATTTCCTATAAAACAAGGGTGACATTACTACTTAGAGATTTGCATATACACCAGTACTTTATAAACAAGCAAACTGCATCGAGACAAACTCAAAAGATGGATTGTTGAAAGTGCAGGGTAGAGGATGAAGGATGAACTTGAAGAAAGGACCACATTTGTCCAAATATCTGGATATATTCCATAATTTACTTACAGCACCAGCCTAGTGCACTTTGTCATTGTGCCTCAGAATACAGAGTATTAAAAGTCCTTTTCTTTGAATTATGTGATGTTCTGCCACAGGAAACATAGGGGAATAGATGAGACAAAACACTCATGCATTGTGGAAAAGCAGAGAATCTGAACCACTAACAAGCAATTTTGGCATCCCTAAATTTCCATCCCTAAATTCCTAGCCTGCAACAACTAAGATTTCCTTACTGGGATCTCAAAAGCGCATTTTAACTAGAGCTGGACAAATAAATCCATTGTTAAGTTAATTGACTAAAATTTGGTGTTCTTGGCTGCAGCTGAGTCATACTTAGCAAAATCAACTCTCTGTTCATTTGTAGCTCAGAGCAGTTCACTGAGCTCCAAGAGTGATTCCAAGGTGGGGCCACATTTAGCAGCACCTGAGACCGGCATGCAGGACCTGAAATTTTTGCTTTTTGCACTGAACACAAAGATGATTTGATATCTGTTTGCTCAGTGACAAAATTCCTTCATAAAGTTTCTGAACAACCTGAAATTCCACACCTGAGCTCAAAGATGCCCTATGGTGAGGTTTATTCAATTCTGAGTTAAAGCTTGGCAAAAGCTCTGAGGTAAATGTCCTCAAAAGTACTGCAAGGATCCATTTTCCAATGTCACCAACACTGGAAATTGAATTTATCCGTATTACCCATTCTGAAAAACAGACAAAAAAGGCTTTAATGTCAACAACACTGGAAACTGAATTTATCCATATTACCCATTCTGAAAAACAGACAAAAAAGGTTTTACCTCTGCTGCATATGTACCACTCTAGGGTCCTGTTCCTCCTCCTCACAGCCACGTTAAGAGAGTGAAAACTGGCTGGGCTCCAGCTCAAGATCAGAGTCAAAAAAAGAAAGTTAAAAAAAAAATAAAAAAAGGAAAAATAATGCAAGGTGACTCCCACTTGACACTCTTGGCTCAGAGGCTGCAGATCCCACCCTGCAGGCACAGCAGAGCCCTCGTCCTTCCAGCAGCTCTGCTCAGAAGGGAGGAAAGCTCTGCCTGGGCAGGCAGCAGAGCAACCAGGAGTCCTCAGCATGCGAGGGAAAAGTGAAAACTCCGCTCTGTCTCCGCGAGAGGGATGGCAGGGAGCCAAGAGAGAGCATCTGCATCAGGGAAACCCAGTCACCCTGGCAACCGGAGGGGAGGGAAGGAGCCACGGCCAGGGCCAGCACAGGGGGCGGGAGGGGGAGCTCCGAGTGGGGAATGCAGCTGGAAGCGAAATAAAGGAGGAGTTGTTATAAGCCACAGCATCCACACACTCCAGAATATGTCAAGTGGCATTGAGGAACTTCCTCATGAAAGAAAACCACGGAGATTTGGGCAAATATTTCTGTAAGTTTATGTCATATGTGCACACGCTATGAATAACAACCCAGAGAGAGCAGCCCCAGGTGAAGGGTGAGCAAAAAGTTCAGCAAAAATGTGGAGTGGCAAAGGAACAGCTCTGGAGAGCTCAAGTTTGAGTCTGACCATGAAATAAATATACAGAAGGTTTTATTATTGATGAGGCTAAGGAAAGAGTAACAAGGTTTTGTTATTCAGGAATGAAACAACAGAATTATCACATTCTCCAGGGGTAATACATCCTTGTCCATGATATTTGCATCAGTTCTTAATGGAGCTCAAATTGTCTTTGGTAAAAAAGCAGATTTAATATCAGCAACGTGCAGTAATCAAGGCACGTAGAGATAGGAAAAAAAAGGCATATTTAGAGGTGAGGAAATCTGTTATTGATCTGAACAGGCAGCTTGAGAGAACTGCAAATCTGAACTGGAGACCAAGCGTACAGGATAGGAAAGCTGAAGTGACAAAATGCACCAGAATCACCCTCAGATGAAGAAATTCAGATCATCCCACTAGAGACAGGCGAGAAATCCCATCAAAGCCCCCAGAATGTCCCAGTCCCACATGAGAGTTACAATCAGGATCTAAGAGGGGTCACTGAAACAGCCCCTGCCCAGCACATCCAACCCAAGGGAGAAAAAGCACCATTACACCAGAAAGCTGTGGGATAAAACACTGCACAAGGGCCTGGAGAGGGAGAACACTTTGAAGTACTCTTGGGACTTTCCTTAGGACCAGACATTTCATTTAATGAGTCCCTAAAATTGGCATCCTCTGGAGAAATGACTCAGCAGAAAGGCTGCAGCAAGGGCTGTACCTCAGGAAAGCAGCAAATTAAGGTCAGGGGGATGAAAACTCCCAGATATTTCCATTCCCTGACCTTGCTGCTACTAATTTTTGTGTTTGCTCTCAACTGACCTTGAGAAGCTTGGGATTGCTTTAGGTATTTTATAGGACCTAATGAAACAAAATCATCATAAGCTGCAGCCACTGTTGTTTCATGTGAAGGTTTTATCCTGAGACACAGAATACTCAATTTTATAAAGCTTCTTTTCCTAGGATCATTTGATTATGTGAAAATCAAGTTCCTTTTAAAAGAGTGAGTTTCTAGCCTCTGGTTGCATTTAGAATCCAGAAAACATGAACAGATGAGGAGAATCCAGTACTTAACATATAAAACTACTTCTAAATTATTTTTTGTTCTACACCATTATTCTGGAGGCCCTGATTAGTTTTTTAATGCTTGATGTTGTTGAAGTTTTTTATATGATACTAAAGAATATTTGGCTTGCACACCAGGGGAAACTGCCTAGAAACTGGTTTTCTTTAAAACTGAAATAATTTTACTTTACAGGGGGAAAAAACTCAATTTATTTGCCTTAGTGTGAAGAGAAAGAAAATGTAATGCTCATTTAAAGTGTAAGACTATAAAGGCATATGTGTACATGCCTATCAATAAATATAGGGCTATATACATATGACTTGAAATTACTTGGAACAAAATAAAGCTGGATGTGCTTTGGCTTTATTGCATCTGCTCAAGCACTTTATTCTGGGTTCTTATCAGGTCACTTTCTGCAGACAATCCCTCTCTTAAATTGTCCAAGCATCCAGTGCAACTCTGATTTTTTCTGACCTTTTTAACCAGCAGGGAAAGTAGGAAAATGTGCTTCAGTGGAGCACCAAAAACCCTCCTGGTGTAGCTGTACTCAGCACAGCAGAGCCCAGCTAATTTGTGTTTCATGGACTGAATTAGTTCAATTAATAATGATTGAAGAAAGGTTAAATAACAAGCCATTAAGCAACCAGAAGAAGAAATCAGAATACTCAAGCCTGGGATTTTGATATATATTTGTAAATTATTGCTATATGGGATCTGCCTTTTTTTTTTTTTTGAGGTTGGAAACACCGTGAGCTTTGACCTTGAAATCACACTGTTACATTCAGACCTGATTTCAGAGTTCTACGTTATCAGTGACCATTTCCCAGGCATCCAAACCCGGAATTGCATAATTCAGCACTGAGTGTGTCATGTTCAACACTGATAGAGTTCGTGTCACTCCAGCCCTGCTACCCAAAGGGCACTGCAGGGATGGTCACTGCTGACCATCTGTGCCCTCCTGCCACACAAAATAATTGTCTGCACAAACCCCTGACCCTCCAGGGAGGGAATGCATCCTGCCTGGCTTTCCAAAGCCACTGCCCAGCGTTCAGAAAGCACAATTAGACATTATTCGTTTGCCTGATGTTCATCCCCTTTTGGCCGTGTCCCAGCAGCGCCGAGGCGCCGAGCTTTGCACGCCATGCTGGGGGGGCACCCAGCTGTTCCAGCTGTTCCAGCTGTTCTGCACTGGGCAGTGCCCCAGCAGCTGTGCAGTGTGCCAGCACCTGTGTCCCTCACTGGGAATCAGGATTTGTTTCCCCTCTTGCTGCTGTCAGGGGTGTAATAGTTACAAAATCCTGTTCCCTCACCTGACTCCCCTCCAGAGGTTCAGCAGAGGGGAGTGTTTAATAAATGCCTTCTTTGGGAAGATGGGTGTTCCCTTTCATGGAGGCATTTCATCTCTGGAAAACTCTGCTCGACACTAATTTATCCTCTAAGTTCCTTCTCACAGTGTCAGCTCCTCTCATTAGCACCAGTGTCTTCCCTTAAAACAGATTCAGCCATATTTGGGACCCCCTGAACTCCAGAGTTACAATAAGAAGGAGATTCTGCTCTGAAGAATTAACAGTGCAGTGAGAAAAGGAACAAAGAAACAGCAACAGGCAAAATGCACTGACCAGCAGCAAAACTGTCAGTTATCCTCCCAACTCCAGATAAATTCCTTGTCATTTTGACTACACTGTTTTTCACGGTTACAAAATTGTCTGTTAGATTCCTCACTAGAAAAACAAGAAAAAGTTTACTCTTTCACATCTTTCTGCTGATGCCAACACTTTGGAGTCACCAACTGGTTTAAATCAAATTCACATTCTTCAGACTGACTCTCACGGTGCTTGCAGACCAAGGACCCAAGTTTAGAAGAATTGCAACATTTTATTTTAGGTACGCTTCTGCCTCAGAGGAGATAATTATTTGTTGGACACAGAGCATTCTGTGTCCAGAATTTCTTTCTCTGTTCTTTCTAATGTCCACATTAATGCAACACCAATATTAGTTTAGTTTCCTCAAATGTTGCAGTTGTAGTAATTGTTTTCTTAAGTCCAGGCTTCTTTCTAATGTCCACATTAATACAACACCAATATTAGTTTAGTTTCCTTGAATGTTGCAGTGGTAGCAATTGTTTTCCTAAGTCCAGGCTTCTTTCCCATCAAGTAGAACAAGTGGGAACTCATTGTATTCTCAGAGTACACAGCGCTGCTTTAACAAGCTCATCATTCCCTGAATCAGGTTAGAGTCTCTTTCTCAGCAGGCTGTAACCTTCTGATTTTATTGCATCAGGCTGAAACCGTAAATCCAAGTGCTGATGTGATCCATAACACAGGGTTCTCTAGCTCTCCCTCCCCATCATTTGATTCAGCAGAGCGTGGTTTAATTATTCAAATAACAGCGTCAATGCGGCCGCAGTGATTCAGCAGTACCTGCAGCACTGCAGCTGGATCCCGGAGCTCAGGTATGCAGGATTGGCACCACATTTCCTCACCGAGCCATCACTTCACAGCCAGCAGGGATTTCTGCCCTGTATCTGTTCATTTCCTGCTGCCAACGAGATAAGAACAGCTCAGAGCCAGCTGGGCAGCTCAGATCCCTACACCCAGGTCTTGCTCTGCCTCTGCTCCTTCCTAACCTTTCTCTGGGCTTGCAGCCTCCCCTGTATTCCCACTGCCTTGGGTCTGTGGGCAGCCAAGGGCAAGAACCGAAGCTCGTTTTTTCACCATCCCATTAGTTTGTGTTTTTCACACAGAGGGAATGCTCAGGGAGAAGCTCTAGAGCAGGATGCACTGCCCAGGTGTGACTGAGAAATGCAAAAGGCTGGAAAACAGCCCCTTAACCCAAAAAATGGACACCTTGGACTTAGAGAGGGAAATTCCTGCCAGTTTCACTTCCAAATCCTGCACCTAGAGGGCTGGTTGATTTTGGCCGAAGGGCCAGGCTGCAGGAAGAGCAGCCCTGCTGGGATAAGTGCTGGACAGCACAAGCTGGCAGAAGGCAGGTTGGGAGCCACAGCACAGGCTGATCCCATCTGCTGCCACTCCCCTGGACACTGGCCTCTGTCCACAGAGCAGTGTGTGCATCACAGGAAGGATCTGGGCAGCAGCCTGGCCGTGCCAAACAAAACCTGCCCGTGCCAGGACAAATTTAGCAGATGTGAACCGTGACCTTGCAGCAGCCACAGAGCCAGGCACGCCGCTGGTGTGAACGGTGACGTTCTGGCAGCCTGGCCTCCCACTGCAGAGGGATGAGATGGTGCAGGTCCTGTGTGCAGGGAAACTCCTCCAGGACTCCAACAGGATGGAGAATGTGTTCTCTGAGCTCCTTCCATGCCTGGCTCAGTTAGGTATGGGTGACTGAGCACCAGGACAGCCTTTCCTCCGGAGCTGTCACTGCTGCAGCTCGGGCAGAGCTGGCTGGAGCAGGGCTCACATCCTCCCAGCCCGTTGCTCATTTGTTTGATGATGATGATGATGAACCAGCTGGTTCCCCTCAACATGCCCTGGGAATAACAGTGTTTGCATACAGGAGTTCTGGCATGACTTCTAGCTGGGTTCAAGGACTTTTATCAGCTTGGTTTCATAAATAACAAGAGATTCCTTGCTCACAAGTGTGCTGTGTAAGCAACATATACACCTCGGGCTGAGGTCCTCATTGATTTCCACTCTAAAGCTCTGGAAATACGACATGGTTCTGAAATAATCCAGATACTGATCATGCTGTGCTTATTAGCAAAGTGTTCTACAAGCATTGGAGGAACATTTGCTGTTTAACTTGGGAATAGATCATTTGGCACAAGAAACAGTTGCAACCACTGACAACATCCTGAGCAGTGTTCCCTGGAAAGAACAGGAAGGAGATCACGGGAAATGCTGTAGGTTTGCTTGTTTTACCCCCCAGGCTCCACCCTGTTTATAGATTGTGGGAAATCCCAAATTACACACCACAGAAAACAGGCTCAGATTGCTGCCAATAAACTTTCACTTAGAGTCAATCACATCCAGGGCAGAAAGTTGGTACTTATCCAATTTTATCCTCACGCAGCTGCAGCACTGCACTCCCAGCATAATGGGAACAACAGGATTTCTTTCCTCATTGTACTTCAGATTAAGAGTGGATAAAGGGTAAATACCCATTGCAAAAGGTATTGGGGTAAATCTCTGGCAGTAGGAAACTCACTGGTGGATCAGGTAATGATTCAGAATAAGTTTTCCAAAGCACATTTTAATTATCAATTGTCTTAGAGTGCAGACAGGTGGGACACAAGTGATCAGCACAGAGCAGACCCTGAAGGAACAAGAGCAGTTCCTTGGTGGTGTCACACAGTTATTCAAAAATAATAAAGTTTTTCCTTGTCTAGAACACATAAAAAAAGTGAGCAGCATCAGGAAACCAGCACGGATAGATGAGAGATATATTCTGAGGGGAAATTCTGATTCAGTCTCCCTGGGCATAACCAAAATTATTGATGCATGTGAAGATATCATTTTCACTGGATGAGATTTATACCTGTTGTAAGTTAGGCTAGTGCTGCATAACTCTGGGATCTGATTTTGTTTGTTATCCTACATGTCATTACAATTTAATTAATGTTTCCTGGCAAACTAAGAGGAAGGGAAATTTATCTCTTTTTATCTTGTGAGTGGCACATGTGTCAAGCACATTTAGTTGGAATTCACAATTGGTGAATAAATTTCATTTTGCTGGAAATATCCAAGGGCAGGTTGGGCAGGGCTTGGAGCAACCTGGTCTTTAAAGCTCCTTCTACCCAAACCATTCTGGGATTCTGTGAGTGGAAAACAGAAGCCAGGAGAGTTGTCCTGGGCACCTGTTTCCTCTGGCTGCTAACTGGGTTAACTGGACTCAGTACTGCTGTTCTTCTATTTTATTATGAACTTACATTGGTTTTTTCCTATTTATAGAGAATTTAACAGAAATACCCTAAAATGAGCAATCTCACTGTAACACCTGAGAGATGTTGCACATCAGAGAGCACAGAAAATAAGCCACTCTCTTATACACCAGAAAGGGATAGTCAAAAAGAAGCTTGAATTTTTTTTTTACTATCTCTGGTGGTAGAGGAGTTTGAAACAACTCCTTTTCTCCTTTGAGGTAGTTTATAAATCTGAGAAACCACTCAATATTTCAGGCAGCAGGCTCAGTATATATCTTTTTACACACAAAATATTGTTTCATTCATTGCGGAGCCAAATGCTCATTTCATAGAGAAGATCAATACCAGGCACTCATTTTATTACATTTATATCATAGGTTGTAGAATTTCTGCTGGAGGCAAGTTCCATAAATCCTGATAAAATTCTTGCATTGTTGAAAAGTAAATCTGCAGGATGAATAAAGAGTTACATACTCACTGCTGGGCCTGTCATAACTGTTCTCCCATCAAAATCACTGACAGGTTGAGTACAGATTGATGTCAGATGGTTTTGTTGAAAAAAGCCCTCCCAAAATGTGCTGTGGTCAGTTATAAATAAAACCTCATCTTCCTCTCTTGCTGACAGTCAGCACCACACCAGCTTGGAGCTTTTAGAGCTCCCACTCCACCATGAGCAGAACTGCAGCAGGAGGAGAAAGAGCTCAGTGAAAGTTTGCCTCAAAGATCTGGAAATAAAACCCCAGAATTCTTCTCTAGTTAATGGTGAGGTCAGGGAGGGAGTTTGTTGTGGTTTGTGTTGGCAGGTGCTGAACACTAGAATATCCAAACGTGTCTGGTTTGTTCAGAAAGAGGAATTGTATAGAAGTTGTTGTGGCACAGAGATTTCTTTATTGGACATGAAGGCAAAAAAAGCCTTTCATGGATCAGGGTATTTGGGCCATTCTGAACATAACTAATGGGAATGTGGTGGCAAAAATAATTTGAAATCTCCCACTGACACAGAGGCATCAGTATTTTGGTGAGAGCAGAGATTTGAAGTCAGTGTGTTCTGCTTGTTCTTTGGACAGCAGTTCTGAGAGCAGCATAAAACACTGAGATGTAAAAATCCTCAAAACTACTGCAAGAAACAGAAATTGGCTTTGGTGCTTGATATTTCCTTCCCCCCTTATTTCAATATCTTCTGCTTTTGAACAGGATATTCAAAAGGATGAAGAACGTTTGAAGAGATTGACATTAGAGAGGGATATTCTACATAAATCAAGTCAGGTGCATTCCATAATATATACAAATGTTCCTAATATATAAAACATTCACATACAGACTCTTGGGATGAAATCCATCTCCCAATGTGAAGTCAGTGAGCATGTTCTCATTATGCTGACAGCATAAATTGCCTTCACTAAGTAAATATAAATTTCCATAGGGAATACTGAGGTCACTGAGGGTGGCAGGAATCAAAAATCTCCCAAACAGTCTCTACATTGCTACACTTTGAAATTTCCACACCTAGTCCATAAGACACCCTACATCTTGATGGTTAAACCTTCCAGCAAACAAAATTTCTTTTCTTCTGTTTTCTAAGGAAGGAACAGGGAAAACCCCATGATGATCTGAGAGCAATGTCACCTGCAAATGTGTAAAGGCAAATAACTACAGATGTACTGGGAATTCAGCCCAGCTCACAAAAAAATTAAATAAACCTTGATGGGAGCAATGAATAATTCAGAGGCCACATCACTGGAGTGACCAGAGGCAGCTCTGTGCAGAGTCCAGGCTGCACTGTAGAAATAATTCAGGGCTCAGAAAGAGTGAGCACTGCACAACACAAGTGCTGATTGCAGGCAATCTCATCAAGCCCAGTCAGCAGCTCTGCAGACATCAATGCACTCCAGCACTGACTGCAAATGGAGCCACAGCCTGACCCTGCGTGGGTCAAGGCTTCATTAGTTCTGTGGTGTTTCATTTTGGGGGTAAAATACGGACTCGGCAGCTTACTGTGCAGAAAGGAAAAATCCCCAAATGGTGCTACAGAGCTAAATTGATCTGAGGGTTGGGCAAGGTAAAACAAACTCCTGAGGGGGAACCTCTGCTGGCCAATTCTATAACACAAGAAGACTTGTTACTCCCTAGTGCAGCAGAAAGTGGGAATTATTCAGGACTTAGAGCCGGCATGCCAGGACTTTGTACACAGATGGGTTTCATTCAAGCAGGTTGGAAGAGGCAACACAGTAGTAGAGTAGGTAGAACTGTTTGTTCAGCTGTTTCATGTGCTCAATATTCTCTGTACACAACTGAAGGACAGCTGCCACCCTACCTGCGAGCTGGGGTTTGTTTATCTCTGGTACCAGTGACTCAGGCAGATCCATATTGCTTCTCCCTCAGTGCTTTTTTGGATGCCGGTTCACTGACTGTTCTTTTGTTTATTTCCCTCTCTGTTTTGTGCCAGGGTGAGTGTTCCCAGAAGTGCTATTACATCTTTGTCATCGAGACCATCTGCGTGGCTTGGTTCTCCTTGGAGTTCTGCCTGCGCTTCATCCAGGCCAGGAGCAAGTGTCAGTTCTTCAAAGGACCCCTGAACATCATTGACTTCTTGGCCATTTCCCCCTACTACGCCTCCCTCATCTTCTCCGAGGATGACTCTGGTGAGGAGGAGGACAGGCCGAGCAGCAACACGTACCTGGAGAAGGTGGGGCTGGTGCTGCGGGTTTTACGTGCCTTGAGGATCCTGTACGTCATGCGCCTTGCCCGGCACTCCCTGGGCCTGCAGACCCTGGGCCTCACCGTGCGCAAGTGCACGCGGGAGTTCGGCCTGCTGCTGCTCTTCCTCTGCGTGGCCGTCACCCTCTTCTCCCCGCTGGTGTACCTGGCTGAGAACGAGTCCGGCAGGGTGCTGGAATTCACCAGCATCCCCGCCTCGTACTGGTGGGCCATCATCTCCATGACCACCGTGGGTTACGGGGACATGGTGCCGCGGAGCGTGCCGGGACAGATGGTGGCCCTCAGCAGCATCCTCAGTGGGATCCTCATCATGTCCTTCCCTGCCACCTCGATATTCCACACCTTCTCCCACTCCTACTCCCAGCTGCGCAAGGAACACGAGCGGCTGCAGTCGCGGCTGAGCCAAGCGAAGAGCGCCAACCGCTCCGGGGAGAGCGACACCTTCAACGAGACTGACAGCCTGGTCCTGGAGGGGCAGGCCTCCCCCATCAAATACATCTACACAGGGAACTGAGCCTGGAGTCACCATCAAATACATCTACACAGGGAACTGAGCCTGGAGTCACCATCAAATGCTTCTATACATGGAAGTGAGACTGGAGCCTCACATCAAATACATCTACACAAGGAAGTGAGACTGGTGTCCCCCATCAAATATATCTACACAGGGAACTAAGCCTGGAGTTACCATCAAATACTTCTACACATGGAAGTGAGACTGGAGCCTCCCATCAAATACATCTACACAGGGATCTGGGCTTTGAGTTGCCATCAAATACATCTACACAGGGAACTGAGCCTTGTGTTCTCATGAAATACATCTACACGGTGATCTGGTCCTGGAGCACCCCTCAAATACATCCACACAGGTATCTGAGACTGGAGCACCCCCCAAATACATCTACACGGGGAACTGAGACTGGTTCCCCCCCAAATACATCTGCACAGGGAACTGAGCCTGAAGCATCTCTCAAATGCATCCACACAGGGAACTGCGCCTGGAGCACCCCTCAAATACATCCACAGAATGAACTGAGCCTAGAGCACCCCTCAAATACATCTACACAGGAATCTGAGCCTGGAGTCACCATGAAATACATCGACACAGGGAACTGAGCCTGGCTGGGGCGTTCCCAAAAACCATGACAGAAACATGCACATGTGTGTGTCAGCAAAATACACAAAGCAAATCAACCATGTAGGTTACAGCACTATCCTCTCTCCTGGCTTAGGTATAAGCAGCAGCCAACCTAACAGAGCCAGCTCCAAAAAATCCCCACCGAGCTGGAGGTTGGGAAAATGTAAAAAAGTCAGAGTTTATTCAGTGATAAATGCTCATCCTTCTCTATGACTATTAAGAATAAACTTTGTCTCTACCACTCATGCATCTTGCTGAATACCCAATACTGAATGAGTAACAAACAAACCAGCTTCTGTTAGCACAAACACCCTTGTTATTTTATTTGCCTTTGAGTTTCCAGTGTTCTTGCAATGAATATCCTGAGCCAGGCATTGGGGCACATTCTTTCAGGGCTACACACCAGTGTGGCTATCCACAGCTCATCCACCAGGCATCCAGATACAAATCCAAATTCTGTGTTTAAAGCCAGTAACAAGCTTAAAATAAAACCGCTGTGTGTGACAGCTTTCGAAGTTTGCCTGTAGCCAGACGATCAATCTGTACCTAACAAATTGCACTGCTTTGTATAAAACACATTCTGTTTGCAAGAGCGTTTGCTTGAAATGCAGTTATGGTCTGCAGACTGTAAACATATCATACTAGACGGCAAAAGTCTTCAAACTTCTTTTTCATATAATTATTTAAAATAAAAATGAGGAATAAAAAAAAAGCCCAAGCTTACTGACCACATCATAAAGCCTTGGTGTTATTAATTTTTTGTTGAATGGTGATGGTTTCTCCAGAAGAAAGATAAAAAAATCAGACTTCTTGAAAATGTGATGATAGCTCAGAAATATCCAAATAAATAGTATAAATAGTAAAGAATGAGGGGAATGATTGCCAGAGAAGCAGTGGGAGTGATTTCCTGATGGGAATGGAAGATGCCCCTTTTGGAATACCCATGTACAGCCAGAAGGAAGCGACAGGGCTTTGCAGAGGTCAGCAATGTTCCTTTAAGGATGGACTGGATGGTTTTGTACAATTTAACCCTTTAGATGGTGTGAACGTGGCCAGTGAATCCCATCCAGGTCACAAGGGCCAGGTGTGCACAGACACCTGTGTGCTCAGGGCCATGTCAGCCACAGTGTGAGAATCCCCACAGGGCTCAGACATGCTGAATTTCAGGTATGTATATTAGCACTGACATTAATCAAGGCCTAAATTAGTTTTTAATCAGATTTTCAGCTTTCATTACTCCATTTCTCCAATCTTGCCAAGGTGCCCATGCCCCTGTGCTGGGGCAAAGCTGGTGAATGACCATTCACCAGGGCCAGCTCCTGGCAGGCACCGCTCCTGCCCAGCCTGGTGCCACTGGGAGCCTGGGGACACTTCAGGCACTGCCCCATGTCCCACCTGGACACACAAACCCAGTCACCTGCAGAGTTTCTGCAGCTTCCTGCAGTGTTTGGGAGCTCTGCTGCTGAGCTGCTCCCCTCCCTCCTGCACAGCTGAAGTGGAGAAAAGCACAGTTGTTGGCACAGCTGGGATGACGTGACTGGAATTAATCTCTTGGGCTTATCTTGCTACTGACCTTATGATTCCAACCAGAGGAACTGCAGGGGATTATTCACGGGGATGTTCCAACACAAGAGGAACAAGTTGACTTTAAATGACAGGCATTTACATTTGTCCCATTAAATGTGCAATTTCTGCTGGTTTATGCACAGGTACATCTGATTTTTTATTTTTCACAATTAGCTTGCTCTTTTTTTTTTTTTTTTTTTTTTTTTTTTTTTTTTCTTCCTCTGGCAATTCTCTGTAGTAGGTCCAATGAGATGATAAATCAGACAAAATCCTGGTCTGGACCTCTCCAGGTCCTGTGTGTGGTGATGCCACCTGCATTTCTCTGGAGACTCTGCTCTGGCAGTGCCAAATCCAGTGCTGGCTCCTGCTGACTGGTGGCTGCTGGGACACAAATCCTGATGCAGAATTGCTGCAGCTTTTAAAAAACACATCTGGCACTGACACACACTTCGGGGATACAAACAATCAGGTAGGGCAGCTGATTTGTTTTTTAACAAGTCACAATTTTCTTATTAGATCAGGAGTTAGTTCAACGTGGTTGCACATAAAATCAGCCCAGCCACATGGTTCTAAAAATGTAGATACCTGGTGAAATATTGGGAGTTTTACTGCTCAAGTGTTTGTAACACTGGTTTGTAACTTCCCTGTCCAACAGGTTGTGTGATGTAGGTGGGACTGTGGACAGCGACAGAAACCCAAACCCTGATTCAGCCAAGTGTAAATTCCAAATTAACCCTGTGTAAATTCCAAAACATAACCCAAGAATGTGCTGAATCACCGAGTTCAAACAAACAAACAAACAAACAAACAAAGCTCCAGTGCTTGACAGGGATGCGAGTGTTTGCACTTCCAGCAGAATCTTGACCATCATTGTATTTCTGATTTTAACTTAAATCTCCTCTTAAGAGCTGGGTCTGGGCTGCACCAGCTCGCC
Source organism: Acrocephalus scirpaceus scirpaceus (assembly GCA_910950805.1). NCBI lineage: Eukaryota > Metazoa > Chordata > Aves > Passeriformes > Sylviidae > Acrocephalus > Acrocephalus scirpaceus. The sequence continues at coordinate 3,591,249 of OU383783.1, forward strand.
CAGAAAAAAAGTCCTGCATGATTCATTGCCTCACAGGGGAGGGAAAAATATGTTGGGAGGAACATTTAGTGCCGGTGTAACTCCAGTGAGTAACAAATTCAGAACAAGCAGTTACAATTAGCAGCTACTGTTGTTGCCAAGATCGTATCATTTCCTAACCAGATTTAATTAAAAGAGCAGTTCAGCTGCCTGGCACCCCGGCTTCTCCCCCTTCAAAGCCTTTTCCCTGGATCTAAACCCTGGGAACAGCAGAGGAACAGCACCCATCACCCAGGGGAACCACACTGTGCAGCTCTCACCAATGCATTACATCTCTTTTGAGGCTTCTAATTGCTGCTCTGACACAGCAACACCTCCTGGTGTTGTAGGAACTTGCAAAAATAACCCCACCAAGCTGCTTTTTGGGGGGAAATCAGGAATATCTGCAATATTTTCAAAAATCTGTAACCCAGCCTGTGGCAGTCCTGTGAGAACACACCACAGAACTCTCCCACTTGGTCTGACCTGGACCCAAACCACAGAGAATGGCTTTTGATCAGGGGCTAAATGCAAATTTCCTGTGCTGTTGAAATCCCACCGAGGGGCTGAGACCTTTTATTCTGGCCTGACTCTCATTTCCTCAGGGGTTGTGCAGATTGTCCCAGGTTTCTCTGCAGCCCTGGTACCTCCCAGCTGGCCTCCAGCTGTTTCTCCTCTCTGACTTTCCCCACTTCCTCTGGTAGAGAAGAATTACAGAAGATGGACATGTTAACTTCTCAGTAATTACCTTCCTTTAATTTCATTTTTTAAAAATTTTATTATTTCAGCCTACTATTAAAATCCTGAAATTTGCTTTTCACTCATTTTTGCATCCAGCCACTAACATCCATAACATGAATTTACCAGGTTGATGAAGTCACAAATTTATTGAGGGAACAGTGTTTTATTTTAGGAGCAAATTGCAAAAGAATTCAGGGAGTGGACTGCATGTGCCAGGCATTAATTATAGCAGAACTATTTAAAACTTGCACTGGTCAACGATTTTATTTCAAACATACCCAAACACTGTAGTGCAGTTATTTTGATCAATTAAGCACATCTGCTGACAGAAATTACACTCAGCATGTCCCTTCTGGTGTTTTTCCCCATGAAAGATTTTCTCCCTCTTATTTTTTTGGTTCAGAAAATTATTTTAATGCCTCGCAGTAATCTATAAATAATGATGAAAACCTAGAAGGTCAAGGAGAGGGAGAAGTACAGCACATTCCCAGTTTTTACTTCTACAAGTAATAAATTATTAACCATGTGTTGGAGTTAAAACTGATAAAAAGCTGATATAAAAGTCACGTTTCCTTAATGCAATCGGGTTTCTGCATGGTCAAATGAAGATATTCCAGGACATTTTACTGAAAGTATTGAATTCCATCCTGTGAGATATTTTGTTTTGGTAGCAATGGGGCTTTCACCCCTTCCCTGAGCCCCAGCCATGGCACAACACCCAGCAAAGCCCTGAGGAACAGGCTGCAGATCTGCTGGGTGAGCTCCAGTCCTTAATTTGCAATATTAGGATGAAACCTAATGCTCTGGGTTACTCTTATTTTTTGTCCCTGGATGACTAAAATGATGCTCACGAGAAAAAGATGAAGAGAAAGGATGGAGGTGTTTCCCCTCCCCTGTGCTCCTGTCTTTATCATTTCACTTCTGATAGGAAATAGCTCTCAAAAAACTTATTTTCCCAAAATTTAGTGTTCCTTATGCCAGGGAAATGCTCACAGAGAGGAGAAGAGCCTAACCCAAAGCTATGCACTGTAAGAAACACCTGCAATCAGAAAAGCATCCCAGAAACTCCACAAAAATCCAAGCCTGGATGATCAGCACTAAGCAAAATGCTTAAGGAGCATTTTACAGATTATTACAGGAGATCCAGCTAGAGGGATAAAAATCCAACTCAGATTTCATTATTTTCATACTCAATCCCTGCCATAACCACAGCAGCTGTAAAAATCAGGCACATGTCTAGAAGGGAAGGGCTGTAGAAGACCCTTCAGGTGTTTCTCCTCTGAAAGTTACAGCCTCTTATACCATCAGTAATAAAACATAATCATCCAGAAACAATGCTTCAGGTTTTAATGAAAACCTCTACTGCTTCAAACCTGGCAAATTTTGTCTTAAAAACTCATTTAGAACTTAATATATTAGCACAGAACTCCAGACATGCATGTAATTAAGTCATAATGTCTCCCAAAATTTCTTTCTTTCCGGTTCTAATGCTCAACCAGATATTAACCAGTCAGATGAGCCAACAGGTTTTGTTTCAGCTTCTTCAAAATAATTTCATCACCTTTCAAGAGATTGCTCTCAGTAAGAACAAATGGACCAATACAGAATTTCCCTGCTGCCTGAACATCAAGCAGACAAGGAATTTTAATTATTTAACAATTTAATAGTATTTAATTTCATAATTTTTAAATTTATTAAATTAAATGGGTTGTTTATATTTATTTATAATGATATATATTTATATAATATAAGTAATATATTTATTTAAATTAATAGTAGTTAATAGTAAATTAATTAATTTAATTGTAATTAATGTTGGACTTGCAGGGCAGTGAAGTCTCTGTGAGAATCCAAGGATGTTTCACTTTATTTCAGACAAACTGCTGGAGAATTTGCTGATGTTCCACCATTTGGCTTTAACTCTCCATCCAGACCCACATCCCTCCCCAGATACCCAGGACAGAGTTTAAGTCCTTCTCTAATTCTGTGGCTTCTCTTGTTTTCACCTGCCCACATCAGGAATTGTTCCTCTGCTCCACAAAGTTAAAGAAATTTCTTATTAAAATTCATCACCTTAAAGGATGAGAAATGCTAAAGATAATTGGGTTGCACTCATGAATAAAGAATATTAATAAAACTAAGGAAATGCTTTTATGTTCTTCAACCAAAAACTCTTGTACTGCCCTTTAAGTGTGTTACACCCTCCTTTAAGGAAGTAGCCATTAAAATTTTCTAATTAAAGCTTCATTTGCAAATCCCTGGTTTTGAACTATCTTCAGCAGAGCAACAAAGCTGATAACAATCATGAGTTTATGCCTCGAGGATCTGCTTCTCCACATCATTTCTGTTCTCATTGGTTTGATGTTTTACTTTCACCTGACCCTCCCCAAGCTTTCTGAGCTTTCTTGTTCCACACCAAATTAGGCAGAGCTCCTCCTCCACCTCTGAGAGACTCTTACATGAGAATTTCACAAAAATCAGCACGGCTCAAAGACAACAAACTGCACAAAATTTCAAAGCTTCTGAGAGGCAAAAAGCTACGAGCTCATGATTAAAGAGAAAAACTATCACACAGTGCAGCAAAGATTAATCAATACGTTCCTCCAGCACAATTAATGTGATTTTTAGAGGATATTTTTAGGAAAGAAAGGTGGAACCAGACACTTCATCTGTAATTCCGAGCCGGATCCAAGGGTTCATACCTTGAATGAGGATTTAGAACAGTCATTTCCAGAGCTGATCAAGATAACACTATCAGCTCATTAGGGTGTGAGTATGCATGCTTAAACAAATTAAACCCATTTCTTGCCGATCAAAAGATATCTGAGGAAAATTGAAGGTCAAAGAGATTTATCCCATAAGGGATTCAGAGTTTGAGAAATGTAAAACTCCAGAAACAATGCATTTCTGAATAAAACTGTAACAAGAGTCCATTCTCTGTGTTCTTATACAAGTGACATTAAAAAAAGAAGAAAAAAAAACCACAACAAAATAATAATGAAAATACACAGAAATGAATCTTTAGAGCAAGGATATTGAAGACAACAGAGTACAAAAGAAAAATAAGTTTCAAATGATCTCCCAAAAGAGCAAAAAATATGTCAGTAGATAAATTTGCTGGGTTTTAATCCTATTTCTTGAAATAACTGGAAATTAAGGGCAGGTTAATTTTTTTTATCCCATTTTTGCAGGTTCTGGGATAATTCCTGTGCTAAGTGCTTGCAGCTCTTTGAAAGTTACAGAGCTTCAATCACCCAGTGCACTGAAATTTCTAAACAGTAAAACTAAATATTATGATAAGGCAGTTAAATTTTATGCCTTTCTATACTTCATTTTATTGAAGTTACACAGACTCTGACAGATGTGTCTCCCTGCCTGCCTCTACCTCAATGTGGGACAGCAGAGACAGAAAGAAAAGCAGCCCAGGTGTGCTGTAAATCTGTGTCCTCTCCAAATCCAGCCCAGCTCAGCACAGTCAGCAGGAGGCTCTGAGCACTTGGACATCGTTGCTGTTCACTGCTGTCCTCATCCTCCCTAGAGGGATTCTGAAATGTAAAAAAATTCAATCAGGAGCTTTTCTTTTACCACCGAGATCAACACTCACAAGTTTTGTTGGACTGCAAAGTTCTCACAAGGTTTGCAAACCCTGACACAACCTCAAACATTGTATTGCTCAAGCCTTTGCATTGCAATTTTATCTTTATTCTTACCACTGCACAGTGCAGTTTTACAAAACACACTGACTGTGTGTGTCTAATGATTGTACAGAACACACCCAAACATTTCCAAAAGGGGGGAATTTCACAAGGTCTTCAAAGATTTCCAGGATGGCTGATTCTGATGGGAAAGAGGAATAAAAAACCTCACAGAATTCTTGATTTGTTCTGTTTTCAACAAAGACAAAAAGGGTCCACCAAAGGGCCATCAACAGCAAAGAATATCCCAACTTGTAAACTATCAGGCAATAGTTTTGTCCCTGTTCATGAGACAGAATATATTTGATTTATGACTACAAGGAGGTGCTGAACCTGCTCCTCAAGGGCACGTTCATTTTGAGAGAGAAATTGGCACAGACAGAGCTGTTTGCTGGCTCAGCTCTGGCTAAAAAGCACCACTGAGGACTGAAAATATTTATGTGATCCTCCTGGTTTATTTAGAGAGCAAGAAAACATTGCCAAAAGGTCCTGGACCAGCACACTGAACGAGGCAGGTACAGCACTCATTCCTCATAACTGCTTTTCTGCTGAATAATCAAGATTATAATAGTTTGGGAAGTTTTCCTCTTGTGAAATGTGATGGGTAAGTCAAGTGGCTTCTAAGCTGAACTCTCTGCACAGGGCTTAACTCTGCCAAAATCTGTCCAGGGAAATTGTCCCAAGGTCTTGTGTTTGCAGGCAGGGAAGCAGGTCTAGAGGGTCATTTTTCCTCATGGGAGAAAATGAGGAAAACATTTTTCTAATGGGGGTTTTTACTTATGAAATCTGTGTGTTTACCCATAAGAAATTACAACAATTTCTAGCCCATGGGTTTCCACAGATATAATTTCCTTCCTTCCTTCCTTCCTTCCTTCCTTCCTTCCTTCCTTCCTTCCTTCCTTCCTTCCTTCCTTCCTTCCTTCCTTCCTTCCTTCCTTCCTTCCTTCCTTCCTTCCTTCCTTCCTTCCTTCCTTCCTTCCTTCCTTCCTTCCTTCCTTCCTTCCTTCCTTCCCTCATTTCCTCATTTCCTCATTTCTTTTTCCTGCTCCTCTCTCCTCTCTTTCTCCTTTCCATCTCTTCCTCTTTTTTCTCTTCCTCTTTCCTGCTTTCCTTCTCTCTTTATTCCTGCTTTTTCCTCTCCCTCTTTCCTTCTTTCTTCCTTTCTTTACTTTTGTCATCCTCTTTCTTTCATTCTTTCTCATTCTTCATCTTTTTCTTCCTCTCCTTCTCTTCTTTCATTTTCCCTCTTTCCTTCTTTCCTTCTTTCCTTCTTCCCTTCTTTCCTTCTTCCCTTCTTTCCTCCCTCCCTCCCAGTTGTGCTGCATGGGCCCATCCATTTTCTGTTCCCTGGCTGTAGGGGTATCAGTAATTCCAGGGTGTCAGAGCAGGCTCTTTCCAAGCTGGCACATCCCCAGCTGTGACCTGCAGTTTCATTTCTTGAAACCTCTGTGCCCAGGCCTTGGCCCCCCTCCAGCCCAGCCACTCGGTGACTTTTACTGACTGAAGGAAATTACTGAGGAAATGTCTTATCACCAGATGCTCCAAATGTCCCCGTGAGCGCAGCTGAATCTGCAGGAACAGTGCTTTGGGGCTGAGCCAAATGAAGGCGTCAGTGCTGAGGATTTTCTCCCACTCCTGCAGCCTCTCAAGGAACTGAAGCTCACACGGATGGGTGATGGGCTCGCTCTCCAGGGGTTGTGTTCCAGCTCTTACAGACAGACCTGAGCCCAAAATTGGGGCCAGATGGGACCCCCAGTCAGGTCACTCTGAAGGTCCCTTTCTTATTTCAGATCTTTTCTGTTTTGTTCACACTTGAACTACCAGATCAGAGCTCACTTAACCTGGCACAGAGATGTCTCCAGCCTACAAAACCCCCACGGCAGGCTGTGAGCACCCTGCCTCTGAATCACACTGCTTTGGCTTGGAAGGGATCTTAAAGATCATCCAGTGCCACCCCTGCCATGGCTGGGACACCTTCCACTGTCCCAGGGTGCTCCAAGCCCTGTCCAGCCCGGCCTTGGACACTGCCAGGGATCCAGGGCAGCCAAACTGTGCCAGGGCCTCCCCACCCTCACAGGGAAGAATTTATTCCTTAAATCTAATCTAAATCTCCTCTCTCCAAGTTTAAAGCCATTCCTCCTTGTCCTATCACGCTGCTTTTCAACAAATGCAACTTGAGCTTTTCTGGTTTCCTCCTCAGCCACCAACTGCAATCCTCTGGTAATCTAAATGCTCAGATTTACAGCAGAATCACCTTGAGATCTGTGTCCTGCCTTTATCTTCAGTTCCCCACTCCTGTGATTTCCTTTCACCTGAGCTTTGCTCTGCTCCCCAGCAGAAGCCAGAAGGAATCTCTGAGCTCCTTTGCATGACAAAGTAGCAGAAACCTCATAAACCTGAACACATTTCCGAGCTCAGCAGAGCATTGCACTCATTCCTAACTAGAGACATCGTTCACCAGGCTCGAGATTTTACAGGTGCTGAGGCTCTGAGAGCTGTGAAATGGGCAATAAAAGACTTTGGGTAGCTTAGCATGAAGGCAAGATTGCAAATTAATGTTAATTTTTATTCAGGTTTACCCAGAGGGCAGGAACGGATCCTGCTGTTGAGGGAGGAAAAATGAAACTGTTTAAATTTTGAATCACAGGGACCTTCAAGGAGTCCAGCTCTGAAGTGAATGGGGATCAAACCCACATCCTTGGCATTATCAGCCCCACATTGTAACAAACTGAGCTGATCTCAGGGCCAGGCATGTTTATTTCATATATTACCCACAGAACTCTGGGGGTTTAAAGGCCTGCAGTGTTTGCCTTTAGCTGCATGTACAGGGGTTAATTCCCAGATGGATGCCAGAGTTCAGGACAAAAACTCATCACCCAAAGCGTGATCTGCCCCAGTACATCACCTGCTCAAGCTGCCACCCAGGGGCCATCAGGCACGTTAATTATCCCAGGGTTCCTGCTGGAAACAAAAGTTGTAAACAGGGTTGGAAGGAACAGGAATTGTGTTCAGCTACCAAGATAAGGATATGGGGCAGCTCTCAGCACTCTGCACCTCAGGCCTGCTTTTCCTCCACATTCACATTCAAGTCCAAGTTAATTAAAGCCTTCACTGTCTCCTGGCAGAGATAACTTCCATGCAATATTTTCTTCCAGTCCTCAGAATGAATACCTGAAACCCTCAGTCAACAAATACTGCGAGAGAAACTGGTTCTAACTTAAAAGACTGAAAGAGAAAACCCAGCTCATTTCCTCCAGCCCGAATTCTCTATGATGAGAAAAAGATGATTCTTTTGCTCTCCTGCCAGCCAGCACAGCCTGACCCCTCAGCCCCAGGTGTCAGAATTTCCCATGAAGGACAAACTGCTCCCAATAATTGACTCGGAGATGTCTCTTCTCTTGTTGGGGATCGAAGTCTCTGTAAAGGGAACCAAAAGGCAGAAGGAAAAGGGAAAACCTCAACTGGCACTCATCCAAACCTCTATCTTTATGTGAAGATAATCTCCTCGGGGAGGAAAAATGGCACAGTAAATTTGCCAGGACACAGTGCAGCAGCAGAATGCTGTGTTGGGCACACTTGGAGGGTTTTTGCCCCTATTTAGAAGAGTCAGGTTTTGTCACACACTTTATTCTGTCTCCTTTCACACTTCAGAGGCATCAGCTGCAGGGAAAGCTCAGGCTCAGCCTTCCTTCACAATGAATTCACTCTGAAAGCAGCAAATGGACTTGGTTATTGATGTGTGCCTTTCCAGAATGGAAACTCCAGCTAAGAGCTGAAAAGCAGCTCCTGGTGAAACAAATCACCTCTCTTTTCATGGACGGGAACAAGTGGACCAAATTACAGAAGTATTAAAAATCACTCAAGTATTTCATCACCTACAAATGCAAATACAACGTGTGCAAGCTGAGAGAAAGGCAAACAAATTACTCCTGAAAGGGTGGGCGGGCAGAGGGAACAAAATGAATTGATCTTTAGACCTCAGCCTTTCCTCTGCCAATAAATCTCTGTTGAAATTAAACCAGATTAAAAAAATCTAACCACAAAACCAAAGGAGAATTCAAGTCATGATTTTGGTCATCACCCCAACCTGGCCTGTAGAATTTTATCTCACATGAAGCTGCCGAAATGACAGAATTGAAGTCTGACCTGGGCTTTCTCTTCACTACTTCTCTGCAGGTGCAGCAAATGAAAAAAAAAAAAGGAAAAAAAAGAAAAAATGAAAAAATGAAAAAATGAAAAAACCCTGAGTGTGTTACCAGCAGAGAGGATTTGTCTGCTCACAGGAGCTCACAGGCCATGCAGAAGGTGAAGGAAGGTGAGTGGTTTATTATGAACTTTCTCTTCTCAAAACATATTTCCTCAAATCATCAGGAAAAATTCATGACATTCTGCAGACCTTTTTCTACCTATATTTTTTTCCTTTTTACAAAGCAGCTGTTTTCTCCCAAAGACAACAAATGTTGATTTATGTGAAGCAAGATCAGGACTTTAGATATGAACACCACCTGTAATTAACAGGTTTTCTTTTCTTATTTAATGACAAAGTGGAAGGGTGGACCTTTAGTTCTTTAGTTTGCTCTGATAGAATATAAAATAAAACACAGTAAGAGCTGGCCATCTATGATGAAGATGCCTGAAATAACTGGGAATATGTAATTAAAGAATTCACTAGGGAAAAAAAAAAAGAGGAAAAAATCATCCACATTTCTTTTTTTTGTGTATAAAAGCAGAAAGTGTGGCTTAAGCTTTTAGCTGGCAGCTAAAAGTAAAACCCCAATTGTTTCTTGGGCTGAATTATCACTACATGGTTCATAAGGATTAAGTAGTATGTTGTTATTAGAGTAGTCAGTGATTCAGGATGCCAGAAGATTGGAAGATTAAACAAAAGCTAATCTCTAGAAAAGTAGGGCGAAATGCTTTGTTTCTTTTTCAGGAAAAAGGATTCCCAGGTTCTCAAAAGCTGGCTTGGTTAAGGTGACATTTTCTTCAACAGCAATATTTTCCTGTCTACCTCTTCCAGAATAATTCATTTTCTAAAAACTGTGTGTGCAGAACAGTAGGGATCAAGAAGCACTGGTGTTGTTAATTTTTTGGACAACCTAGCACTAATAATAATAATAATAATTTTCTATAATTCAGGCAACTCTGTGGTTGCACTGGTGATCAGAGGCTGGCACAACTGGAAAAAGCTTTGTTTGAAGGGGTTCACAGAGTTGGAAAAGGTGACAGGAAACCACTGACAGAATGCTGTGAGAAGCGATAATTTAGTAAGATGTTTAGAAAATGTTAAGGGTTTTTATGTGAGAAAGATGGTGAGTGTAGAGCCAACCTCCCAGCACAATCCTACATCAGGTTTGACTTTATTTTTAGGATATTTTCAGCAGCATCTCCCACCAAGTTCTCTATTGCAATATCAGTGGCATTCAGGACTGATTAACAGGTAGAAGTGACACTGATAAATACAGGTCTTAGTAATTCAAAATACAAACTCCCAAAATGCTTAAGGTTTTGGAAGGTGGCTTAAGTTTTGGGCCTTGTAAAGAGATTTAAATGCTCGAGGAACTTTTAACAGGTATCAACAAAAAGAATCCCAGGAGTTTAGCACTCAACTCATGCAGAAAGTTCTGAAAATGGCCTAAATTAGCCTTTGAAATGTACAAATATCTATAGAACTCTAAGAAATGTTTATTATCCTGCTGTACGACAGAGATGGCACATATTAATGAGATCTCTTGTATACATCCATTAAATATTCTCTGCACAGGAAGAAACTTCTCATCCAAGTGCAGGAGACCGACCTGGACTGAGGGCAGCACAAATATCACAGCCCTTGGAAGCTTTTATCCAGGAGACAGAGAAGCTTTAAAACATTTGCAATTCACATCTGAGCGATGTCTTACTTGCCCCCAAGGCTCCCTGTTCTGCTGAGAGTCCCAATTAAACAGATGCAGCTGCTAAAATTAGGGATCCTAATGGGTATGTATAGGGCCAGACCCTTCCCTGGGATCAAAGGCACCTCAGGGGGAGGTGAAACCTTGGGAAGGCTGAGCTGGGACAGAGACTGGACAGAGCTGGAGAATAAAGTAGGGATTTATTGAAAGGCCTTTAGGGTACACCTTGGGCAGGACAGGGCCTGGCCAGGGCTACACCCAAGGTGGACCCAAAATGGTCACAAAATGGACCCAAAATGGTCACAAAATGGTCACAAAATGGACCCAAAATGGACACAAAATGGGCACAAAATGGTCACAAAATGGACCCAAAATGGTCACAAAATGGACACAAAATGGTCACAAAATGGTCACAAAATGGCTGACCCATCATAATATCTCATATTTGATAAGTTTTGGTCCATTTGCACATTGGGGTTTAATTGTCCAATCCCAGCTCCAGGCTGTGAGCTCCCATCCTTCTTGTTCCTCCCTCCAGCCACCCTTGTTTGTGCTGTTGGGCTGAAAGTTGTCCTTGGTGTGCAGCAGGACAAGGATTTGTTTTGTGTCCCTGCTGTGTGCAGAGAGCTGAGTGACACTGACTGTGAGCTCAGAGCTGCACCCTGGGCAGCACAGAGCCTGAAATACAGGAAAAATAAAACTTGAGGCATCAGAGGGACTGTGGCAGCTGGGAATGTCACCTGGGAAGCCCAGACCTTTCCCAGGGCAATGTCTGGCCCCAGCAGTTGGCACTTTGTGCCTCAGGGAAGCTCTGGCAGGGGTGCAGTGACCTGCGAGGAGAAGGATGCAGGACTGGAGGTTTAGGGCTGCACGGAACCTCCCCTTCATCTTCAGAACCAACTTTGACTTCCCAAATTAATTAATTTCAACATTCCTGTGTCAGTTTGGCAGCACACAGCTCTCTACCCCTGGAGCTTGGGTCTCAGCTCAGTTGTGATAATCTGCAGGAGAAAAATGTTAACGCTGCTTATCCAAAACAAAGCACCTGAAACGTTCCCCTCAACGGGATCAGGCAAATTACATCAGGCTTAGGAGTCCTTGTTCCTTTTATCTCTGCTTGGCTTTGCTCTCCATCTCCTGCATATCCCACCTGCTGTTGCCTTGTACCTCTTCCCAAGAAACACGACCCAGATCAGTGCTCAGGGAGCCCAGGGAGCCTCTTGGATTTGTAGTTTCAGGTTGGTGTTGAAGCTTCATTGCATAAACAATTGAGAGTCTGAGCTGGCTCTAAATTCAGGATACTCCAGGCGAAGGGCTGGGGTGGAATTTTTATTAATCAGCTCATATATTCACTTAACTTATCTCCTAAATTCCTCTAGCCAGTCCCTGAAATAAGACTAACCATTCCTCAGTAATGAATGAGGTTTCCAGCATTTCAGATCTCAAAGTACAAAACTATCAGTGCTGCAATATTAAACATCTGCTGCAAGTCCTTCACAGCTAATTATCAGCTCCTCTATGGCTCCCTAATGAATTTCTTAGGGAAAGAGAGGCAAGGACAGACTATATTTGACCTGCAGTGAGATGACAGAGCTCATGCTGGAAGGGAAATTTGGAAAATGTTTCTCTGGAGGGAGGAGCAAGGAAAAAAAAGAAAAAAAAAGCTGTGAGGAAGAATTTAGCAGATATTCCTCTTTGCAAACAGCCAGTTTGGAAGACTAATATCTCCTGCAGACTGAATAAAAATGGCAGAATTGGGGTTTATTTCCGTTGGAAAATAACTTTCCTAACAGACCCCAAGTCAGGAATTAGATCAGTTCAATTTTACTACAACATTCTAATTCAGTGAATGTTCAGTTTCAAAATCAAAGATATGACCAACATCATTTCCAGGGTGTTTTGGCCAAAATGCCAAAATTTGGCACATGGGGCTGAGAGTCCTTCCACACACAGCACATCTCAAAACCCACACAGACAGAAAGTTTCATTTACATTCACTGTTGGATTTGTAGGACTTTGTGGGAAAAATCCAAAGGAATGGCTACTATGGCCCCAGCTGATGTAAACCAGCATAACTCCACTGAAATAAATAAAATCAACTTTAGGTTTAGTGTGTAACTTATGAAATGAACTGTGTGAGGTTGCTCTGCTCTGCTCGTTTTGAGGGGACAAGGACCATGACAAAACCACAGCTTATTTTTCACAGGCTACAAAACAAACCTCAAGAACCTTCTGAAATGATGAAATCATGAAACAGGAATGACTTCCATCCCAGCAGCTGACCTCATCCTGTGATTCAGGTCTGCCTGCTCAGTTATTTGAATTTTCATTGAATCATCATTTAGTTTGACACCAATTCCGTTGTATTTTATAATTTTGAGCTCGCCATTCACTTGAACAAAGAAGCTGAAGGATTGACTATTAATGTCAGGGCTTCTGCAGTGATGTAACAAAGTGTTTTGTTAACTAAATACCTATCAAGAGTTAGAGTTATGGTGGCAATTCTTAGCCTTCCTGAGACAGCTGGAAATTGGAAGAAGCAGAATCTGGAGAATTTTATGATCCTTTTAGTGAACATAAATTAGATATGAAAAATAATTTTCTGCATACTGATCTATGGTTACTTGAAAATTCAGGCTTGAAAAATAGGGGTAATTCTTTCTGAGGCAGACTGATTGCTGTTTCTCCAGTCAGCTTGGTTCCCATCCATTACAGCTCCGTGGTGGGCACTTTCCTACCCTGGAAGCATCGAGGATTTGTACTGCACTTTTGTCTCCCCTCTAAGTTAAACACCATAAGAGTTTTATTCTGTTTGCATCCAAAGTTGCAGCGACTGGTTGGGATCTGAACTCAGGAATTCCATCAGGAATGCCCAGCAGGGCCTGGAGAAAAGGGAAATATCACTGGCAAAAATCAGTGGCACATCCCTCCACCAAAACCCAAACACAACTGGAAGCTTCTGGAGTAGATCTGACTATTGAAAAAAAAAACAAAAAATAAACCCAAAACCCAACAACATGCCACATAACTCAGTCACCTGGGCCCCAAATTGTTACTATTTCCACTAATCCCTCGTGTCTTTGGCATTAAAAAGCCTGGACTACTGTTTGTGACTGTTTCTCAGGGTGAGGTGCATTAGTAAGGCTCTTAGAAATCAAAAAGCCTGAATTTTATTCTTTGCCTCTGTCAGAGGTCCCAATAACAGGGTTATTCTGTACACAGCCTACTAAATGGACACAGAAGGAATTTCAGCTCTCTAGTTGTGAGTGATTGATTGCTCTAATTCTTTTCCTGAGTAGATATTTCAAGTCCTGGTCCTGATGTTGTAAAATAAATCATGTTATAATTATACCTTGCCAGTGTTTCAGAAGAAAAAAGTGCATGGATTTATTATTTCTGATAAACAAGAGAAACCTGAGCGAGACAAAGAAATTTACAGTTTCTATCAATGTATTTCATTCCAAATTAAAATGTCTAAACCCAGAATTTAAACCTGATCCACCTGATTCTGGAGGATTTGCAGGCTTGTCTGACACAGGATGGTGGAGCAGGACCTGTTCCTTTGGAAGGCAGCTGGATTCAGCCCACCAGTGTGCACTGAAGCATCACTGCCAACGGTTATAAATTGCTTTATTTTACATAATGGAAGTGCAATTTGTAAAGGCAGTGTTTGGAACTCAAGACACTGAATTTGTGCTGCAAGCTGCCTGATTTCTGGCTGTCAGGGTAAAAACCTCCCTGTAGAGGAGGGAAGTCAAAGGCTGAGGTTCTCTCAAACTCCAGAGAAGATTGCAATGACAGGTTGGGCACAGAGTGTGCAGCAGAAGAGAAAACCATTTAATGTTTTGTGATAATTCTGTATGTTTGGAGTGGGGAGTGTGATTTCCCTGTAACCCCATCACTGTGCAGCTCCAGCTTTCTCTCCTTTCCTTGGGCACATCCTGTGCACAAATAGGAGCTGGCCCCAGCCAGCTGCAGGAGCCAAAAATTGAAATTTGGAAAGGCTGAGAGAGCTCAGACAATTTTGATTTGCTACTTGAGCAGAAGTGTGAAGGCTTGATCCTGAATTCATCCTCAGATTCAAGAGGCAGAGAACGCTGAGCTTGGATTCCTTCCTGTCCACCCAGATATTGGAAAATCTGGGCCTTTTTCACCAGCCTTGAGAGACAACAATAAACAATAGTCATAGTAATAATAATAACAATGATAATAACAATAATAATGACAACAATAATAATATAGTAATAACAACAATGATAACAACATCATCAACAACAATAATAATATGATAATCATAATAATGAGCTCTTTGCCCCCTCACCCAGCCAGAACACACCTGTGCCTGACAGCACCCATGACCCAGACCCATGACAGCACCTAATGCCAGCAGCCATCTGAATTTACTGTAATAAATGGGATATTTCAGTGGCTCCCTCATGATTTCTGTCAGGAGATGTGAACAGCTGGAATCACAAAGCTCTCTTGCTGTTTCAGTGACAAAGTTCTGCTGCCTGTGTGCCTGGCTGAGCTGCACAGAGCACGGTGTCCGAGCTCTCACTGCATTTCTGCTCCCCAACACTTTTTTAACCATCAGTGCTGGGTCTGGGAGACATCCCTGGGGAATATCCTCAGAAAGCAAAGGGAGCTGCAGCTGCAGGAGATGGGATCCATGCTCTGGATAGCAGGCA
The DNA here is from genome assembly GCA_910950805.1 of Acrocephalus scirpaceus scirpaceus. Lineage (NCBI taxonomy): Eukaryota > Metazoa > Chordata > Aves > Passeriformes > Sylviidae > Acrocephalus > Acrocephalus scirpaceus. The sequence continues at coordinate 3,606,282 of OU383783.1, forward strand.
CTCTCAAGGTGGATTATTTTCAGCCTCCCAGTCTTTTAAATTCTTTTCTCTTTTGAGCAGTTCTGAATTATACAGCAGGATCTTTTTTAGCAGTGGAAAAAAACTCATTTTACTCACTCTGCTTCCTAATCTCACTGCAAGTGTAGCATTCAAGAATGAAAGGGTCTCAAATTACTTTAAACCCACCTTTAGAACAGCACTGGGCAGTGCTGTTCTAAACATCAGACACCAACCTGAGCCATAGACTCTGAACAATAGACTGTGCTAAGCAGATATGAAAAAGAGACTTAATTTCAAATTACCTCGTTTAAAAAGACACTTGCCATAATCACCAGGCTAATTCTTCAAGGACTCAGCTCAGTTAAAATCATGCCATCTACCTAGTGTGGTTCCTGCTGGAATTTATTTCCTGCTCATTTTGAGGGATCATTAGACCAGCTCTGTGAGATTTTTACTAACTACTATTGCTGTTCCAAGAGGAGAAGAGATGGTCAAAACCAGGGGTGTGCAGATATGAAATAATGTGTTTGACCAAATCCAGATTTCTGGAGTAAATACTCCAAGTTTTGGCTCAGGTTGCATCCAGTTTGAAAATGCACATACTTACAAATAAACTTTCACAAAAATAGAGGAAAAAGAAGAAAATCCCCAACAACTCTAATTTTGAATCAACTGATTATAAAGATCCATGCAGTCATGTACTGGGTGACTGAAATTTATTCACAGTGGGTTGAAAACACAACCCAAGGAGGACAGCGATGGTGAAGAGCTTCATGAGATACCCTTGCTCAGAGCTCCTCTCTGAATGCCTAATTTCTGAAAAATTCCTGCTCACCCCAGGCTTTTCAAACTCCCATGATCCCTGAAACTGGTGGCTGCCTTCCATATTCAAATGATTCCCCAAATATCAATTCAATTCTCTTCTGTTTGCCTCAAAACTTCCTGTTCTTACCAAAACTGCCAATCTCAGAGCACCAGGGTGATGATTGGCATCCCCTAAAGCACGAGCAGAATTGCTCTGGTGATGGCCAAAACGCTGCAGCTCTCAATCACAAGGCTGTTATGACTCACTGTGGATACATAACTGGTTAATTAAACTTTCCATACAATTTATCTACACAAATGTAAAGCCAAAATGCTGATTGCCCTGTGAATGCCTTAGAACTCAGCTTAACATTAAATAGAAAACAAAGGTAAATGACCCAGCATCTGAATGGCCAGTAAGGCCAAGAAATAAAAGTTGACTGTGTGGAAAAGGAATTTTAGAAGAAGATCTTGTCTTAGAAAGCTACTGACTCTTCAAGGATGTTATAAAAAGATTTGGTACAAGCCACTGCTAAGCAATTTAGTTTTGTAGAAAAGCCACAGCGAATTGCAAGGGTTCATATAATGGTCAATGGAAGATTAAAATAATGAAATTTTGGCCCCACAAGATATTTTAAACCATATGATTGGGATAAGGCAATCCCATTATCTGGTTCAAAATCTGATCTTACTGAGGAAAGCAGCTAAAAACATTTCAGAGAGTGGATCAGATGCTGTCAAATAAAGACCTCACTGGCTGGGAAAAAGAGTCCAGAGGGCAGAAATCCATCCCTTGGGCTTTGCAACAAGTCAAAATAAAATAGCTGGAGGACACTGAAACTCCTACATGCATAGAGGATGGGAAATAGATGGAGACCCCTAATGAATCCCATAATGACTTCCTGAGAACCTGACATCCCATAAAAGCACTGGAGCCCACGAGGATGAGGATGTTTAGCAACAACCAGCAACAGAAGCCTGTAGGATAAATAATAAATGGCAGCAATCAGACATTCAGAAGTCTCGTTTTCCCTTGTGGGAACCATTAACATCATCGACAATTCCAAATGGCTTTGCCCAAGGAGAAATTTGGAGATGTGTCTGCCACGGAGAGCAGTCCCACTGACTGTGGAGGATTCCCAGGTGGGACACAAAGGTTTCAGTTTTCAGGAACACTGATGACCAAAAAGCTTCATGGTGGATGACTCTGAGGCCCATAAATACTCAGCACAGTTTTTCCTATTGAGTGAAGACTCCTTCTACAGAGAGTCCCATTAAACAGAAAATCCTTGTCCCAAACTGATGACTTTTTCCCATGGAAATCAGACTTTTGAGACACTAATTAATAGATAAGCTTTGCTGAAATCAGTTAAAATTAAGAGGATGGTTAAGAGAAACCGGTTTTAAGATAAGCTACCCGGGATCTAATAACTCATTGCTTGTCAACTTTATGTTGTATAAACTTGCTTGTAATGAAAAACAGGGAAATTGATCAACAGACCCCAGGAACACAAAACAATTGCAAAACTCCTGTTTTCAGAAACCTCGCCCTGGAAAACAGGAAACTATAGGTCCTCCCAAGGATTCACTTGTCACATATGCATCGAAAGTTTAGAACGAGGAAGACTGATTTTACTTCCTCATTTCTAGTGACCCCTCCCCAGAACAGACCCCTGACTCATTTCAGGGAACAAACTACGCATGCTTAATTGTCTTTTTGTTAATTAGCATACGAAGAGGAGGTGACAAGGGTATGAATATGCATTTGTATTTTGTGTATTCAACACTTTTGTGGATAAAAGGCTTTGTAATTACCTGTGATTTTCATAGTGAGCATTAGGGAAATATCCCAGCGCTGCCCAGCCTTGCAATAAACACTTTCTAACTTTAAATTGTTAGAGAGTCTTTTGTCCGTCACAGTTGGATATTGATATTAGATTGATATTCATATTTTAATAGATCACTTTTAATAACAAAAAAGAGTTAATAACAACTAAAGAGTTTTAATAAAAAAGGGTTTTATGGCAACAGGTTTCTGGTTCACATCCCAGGCTACTCCAATGCTAGAGGAAAAGGATTTCTCCACAAATCCCATCTGTACACTCAACACTTATGAGAGAAAACAGAACCGTGGTTACTGAGAAGAGGGAATTTCATGACAAGCTCCAGAACTATTTATGCTCTCTTGAAAGAGAGTCTGGGACATCATCTCATCCTTCTTGTTTTCCCTGCTCCGTTAGCAAAGCCCCAACGTTAACCCTGCCACACTAATGACTTCCATTTAGCTCTGCATTTCAGACAAGACTTATCACTTACACACCCTTGGCCAGAATATCTTCCTTTTCGGTGCACACACGCAAAGTCTGCAGCAAGCAGCATTGATCATTCCATTATCACTCTGTTATACTTAATTTCCTCTTCATCTCTCCAGTCAAACTCCATCCCAGACCACATCAATAGTGCTGGCAACACCCTGATGGATTACCCCGGCTGCAGGTACGGTGCAAAATTGCTTTTGTGTTGCTCCAGCACCACTGAGCTCTCCTAAACTATTCAGAGCAGAAAATTAACAAGTGCATTGTGATTTTTTTTTTTTTTTAGCACTCTGATGTGATTTGCAATGAACATTTAGCCAGGCAGTTTGACAAAGCACCAGAACTCTGCAAATTCAGGGAGTCTGACATGAGCAAAAAGCAGCTTTAGCACCCACCTGGGCAGTTCCTACCTCAGGTTTTTTGTACTTTGTTTGGGCTTTTGAATTGTAATATAACATACACTACACTTGTACTAATAGAGTTTTATGGTACTAACAGTTCTCACACTTTTTACACTGACACAAAACTTAAGGTTTACAGTTTTTGTTGGTTTTTTAGACCAAAGATGTTTTTCTGTCAGTTATAGTTTCTGTGTAATTGTGTCTATGTGCTTGGTTTTCTGTTCTTGGAGTTGTCAGTGTGTTTTGGTGATATGATTTTCCGTTCTTTGTTATAATTTACTTGTGTTCTGTATTTGTAGAAACATCAGCAAAGCTCTTTGCTTTAGGTTCATAGAGAAACTGTACTTTCAGTTTGGCTTAATTCTAGATTTCTGATTAAAACAAAACTATTTTGTTTAATTTTCTTTATATTTGCTGATGTAAAATTGCACTTAAAGATATATTTACTGACAGCTGGCTGCCATCAGTGGCTGTGACTGTTGCTGATAAGAAACTTACAGGACACAGACTGCTGATACTGATTTTTTAAGTGCTCTGATGTGACTTTGCAACGAGCATTTAACTGGTGCACCAGAGGGTTTAACAAAGAGCCAGGACTCTGCTGTTTTGGGGATTCTGACATAAGCAAAAAGCAGCTTTAGCACCCACCTGGGCAGCTCCTGCCCAGTGCCAGTCAGCCCAGGAGGCACCTGCACCATGGAATAGGTGCACAGGGATTGCCAGTGCAATGAATAAATGAAGGCAGAGCAGAAAATGAAACTCAAGAAACTTTGTGAAATGAAGCAACCCTGTCATCCTTTGAGAGCCAAGGAGCTTTTGGGGAGGAACATCCCTAGAGTTCCTCCCGATGGGAGCAACAATTTCCTGTGGAAATCAGGGGCTGCCAATGGTTTTGGTTTAGAGGATGGAAAAAAGGCTTTTCCCTCTCCTTTCCAGATCCAGCCAAACCACCAGCACCTGCCTCATCCATAGCCCCATTGGTCCCAGAAATTACAATTCTGAACACAGTGGACAGTAGGGATCATAAGAAATGTGTAGGCCTGATATTTTTGAGCCTGAGAGAATTTTTTAGCTTGTTAATGACTGTTAACTCTTTCTCAAGGGAAATCTTTTTAACAAGGCCTTTTTCTCAGAACAATTTAGGTAAATAATAATCCTTCTTAAAACATTTTTCCCTAGTTGGTGTTTTTCTGTTTCTGTAGTTTAACTAATGGAATTTGAGAGGTATTGTTCTTATGCACCAATCATATTCATTTTGTATCATAACATCTTATAAATAGGAAGAAGAATTACAAAAATAAAGCCTTCTGATTTCTTTGCCTTCTGAGAATCTTGGAGTTTCTTCATGTCCAACAGCGACAAAATGCAAATTAAAAAATTAAGTCAGTCTCATCTGCCCATTTTTTCTGAGACCCAAAGATTCTTCGAGCCACGCTATTCACAGCCAGGATATTATCAGTAATTTGATTTCAGAGTTTATCAAAATGCAAACTGTCCTGCATTAAGGGCAGCCCATGGCAATGCAACTCTGCAGGCAGAGCAGAGGCTGAACAGCAGGGTAGAAACACAACCTGGTCACCTTTCCTTCTCCTGCTGAGGGAAGTTTTTGTCCCCTCACATTCAGCCGTGCTGGCTCATTTATTCACAGCAGGTCAAAAACACAACCCAAGAGGGACAGTGATGGTGAAGAGCTTCAGGAGATGCCCTTGCTCAAGGCTGAGTTCCTCTCTAATGCCAGATTTCTGAAAAAAATTAGTGACAACTGGAATTACCTGCAGATGCTGATTTCAAATCTGCATTGCAATCTGTGAGACAGGCAAAACGATTTCCAAGAATATTCCACAAGTCCCTTGCAACCAGAGCACTTTCCCTTGCAAACTGTAATGGTGAAACAAGTCCTTTTTATTGCCATTATTTTAACTCTTTTAATAACATTTTAACTGATTTTCTTAAGATGTTGGCATGCAATAATTGTGGTTTTACTCAACTTGATAGAGGTAAAAATATAATGGCCAAACTGCTGAGAAAACTTCATCCCCCATTTAACACTCCAATGCACCTCTTTGGTGCCTTTTCTTTAGCTGGCCTATCCCCACACCAGAAAATAAATTAACAAAGAATTTTTTAATTTTTTATTTTTTCCTTTCCTGGTAAGGTCAATTGAGTCATTTGCAGCAATAATTCCAGGTGCTCTGAGTCTCCTCCTCTGTGAGTTCCCCAGACCCTGCAGGTCTGAAGGGATAATTAGAGCAGCAGAATCTGTCATTATCCTGCACAAAGTTCATGTCAACAGTCAATATGATCACGAGTACGGGACGTGCAGGGGAACAGCCTCCAGCCTGAGATGGAGCTTTACTCACGGCTGGCTGGAAAACAAAGCCACAGCGTGCACAAATAACACATTGACAAGTGTTGATTCATGAGCATTCATCACGTTCTTTCAAGGATTGTTTTCCACCTCCAATTTATTTTCCTAATGGGATTCCTCTCGGTTGCCATCACTCTCTTTATTTTATTTTATTCTCTATTTATTTATGGGACTGTGTTGCTGACCCTGCTCAAATTGTGTGTTTTGACATTTGAAAGCAGGGAACTGATAATGTATTAACCTTAACTCTTCCCTTGGCACTCATGCATGCACACACCATTTTTGAAACAACTCATAGCTTGGAACTTTTCAGCCTGTGTAGCCTCAGAGCAGGGAAATGAAAGATGAGCTCCATGTCCCTTCCAGGTTATGCTTCTAATGGATTCCTTCTACAGCTTAAGATACACTAAAAACCTTTCTAAGCTAAACTAACCAGAATTGTTGTTGTTGTTATTGTTATTATTATTATTATTATTATTATTATTATTATTATTATTATTATTATTATTATTATTATTATTATTATATTTTCCTGCCATGCAATTGGCAGGAATTGGAGTTATAATTTAATTTAATTTCTTCTTAAACCTGCTGGGTGTTTCCTCCCAGTGGGCTATGGGTGTGTGATCCATTCAGTATCCTGCTTGGCACAGAACTAGACAAAACTACAACCATGCGAGGAGATGATAGCAGCAGTCCTGCCCACACTTTGATGGTATTGTATGTTTTTGTGCATTTTACTGCACAAAGAAGCACTGCCAAAGTATGGTATCCCAGAACTGGAAATAATCATTGATCAATGCAGCCTAAAAACAGGCAGTGTTTTAAGGCCCAAGAACAGTCATGTTCTCTCAAGTGTAACTCTCATTCACCACACGCTCCAAACATTTTTGCAGTCCATAACACAAAGAAAGAACCAGTTCTTTTCAGTATCAGCCACTCACTGATATCAGGGGAAAAGAGACCAGGGAGATAAAACCAGATCTTCTTCATATCTGGCATGGGAACAGCCCTACAGCATATTCCTAGCACTGTGTCAGGGATAAAACAATGCACTGCATCCAGGACGAGGAGATGGAGACACAGCTTCCCCTAGGAAATGCTTGCTTAGGAACAGAAGCAGAAAAAATTTGGATCCATGGTCCTTTTTTCACAGGCATGAATCAAGAGATTTCCCTGCACTGAGAGTCACAGCAAAACCTTAGTTCCAATGTTAGGACTGACCTGCTGTTAAATTCACATGAGGAAACTTTGCTGTGTTGTGCTGTGTAGGGACAGCTCTGACATCACCTGAAACTAAGCCTGAAATTAAATAATGAGGAGTGGTGGCATCAGAAGGTAACAGGATGTTGTAGTGTCTGTGCAGGGAGGAGGAGGAAAGGTGTTTCACAGCACAGCTGGGGCAGAGACTGGGAGGCTGGGCAGGGCTGGTGCCCACCCTGGGAAGGGACATGGATGGATGGATGATGGATGGATGGATGGATGGATGATGGATGATGGATGGATGGATGATGGATGGATGATGGATGGATGGATGATGGATGGATGGATGGATGACAGATGATGGATGATGGATGGATGGACGATGGATGGATGGATGATGGGTGGATGGATGGATGATGGATGGACGGATGGATGGATGATGGATGGATGGATGGATGGATGGATGGATGGATGATGGATGGATGGATGGATGATGGGTGGATGGATGGATGATGGATGGATGGATGGATGACAGATGATGGATGATGGATGGATGGACGATGGATGGATGGATGATGGGTGGATGGATGGATGATGGATGGACGGATGGATGGACGGATGGATGGATGGATGGATGGATGGATGGATGGATGGATGATGGATGGATGGATGGATGATGGGTGGATGGATGGATGATGGATGGATGGATGGATGATGGATGGATTGATCTATGGATCCATGGATGGATGGATGGATCTATGGATGGGTGGAAGGATGGATGGATGGATCCATGGATGGATCCATGGACGGATGGAAGGATGGATGGATTGATCTATGGATCCATGGATGGATGGATGGATGGATCCATGGATGGATGGAGATGCCATTCCCAAAAAAGAGCCTGGGAAGCCCAGGAGAAGCTGGAGGAGCTGTGCCTGGTGGCCAGGGTTCCCTGCCTGTTGCGTGGCAACACAAGGTGCATGCTCTGGGCCCTGCTCCTGCTCCCAAAGCAGTGCCTGGAAAGGGAACAGATCCTTCCCACAAACCCTCCTCTGCACCCTGACCTGGAGATTGGCACACAAGGCTCAGGAAAATGGGGAAAAACTTCATTCCTCCTGCAGGTAAAGTAAAGGATCTCAAAAAAATGACGATCTAGGAATGTTGTGCTTCTATGAGATACTGTCTATAATTAAAGTAGGGTTTTTTTTCATTTAAAGCACTTCCCATTGCCAGCTCTGATGTGCTTGGAGAAGCACTGATTTTTCACTGATGGCATTTCAAGTTTGTCTGTGATAATAATTTTCTGTATTTTTCTGCTGAAGACATTGCAAAATTTGTCTGAGAAAGAGAAGGGACTTTCTCTCTCAAAAAAAAAAAAAAAAAAGATGTTTTTCCCCCCAGTACTAGAAGGAAAAATAATCCAATCTCACTCGTGCTATCAGTTTTTGCTGTGTGGTACAACAAGTGATACATGTGTTGCCTTCCACATCACATTTACAACTGGAGGAGATCTAAATCTCCAGGCTTAAATTTTACAGAACCAATTTGCCATTTTTAACACACATTAACACACATAGCCTTCCCTTCCTGTGGCAGGAGCAACAGGGACACACAACAGGAAGGTTTTACCCTTCACCCCATTCCTTAACCCCTTATTGTGAGCTCAAAAAATAAATCAGCCTCCCAGACTGAGGCAGGTGATGTGGTTATAAATGTGGTGGATGTCTCGTGCCAGAGGCTTTGGAGACTCAAAAATCAAAAGTCAGGCTCCAGCACCCACGGAATTGTCCCAAACACAGCTGAAATAGATGCACTCTGCTTTACTGCCCCGCTGAAAAGGATCCAAATCAGCCTCAAATCCCACCAAGGTTATGGAGAGACCCTTTCCCTTCGGGCATGTCTGCTGTGGGCTCTTGTGAGCAGATTTTCCTTTTCTGATTCCTGCTCACCCCACCCTGCCCCAAGCTGGCCGAGAGGGATGCACTAAAGGAAGAGGATCTTGCCTTGGCTCTGTTAATGCCTCCCTTGGGAGAGCAGGGACAGCCTGGGAGGTGATCACATTATCCAAAACTCTGTTCCTCAAAGAGACAACCCCTGAGGGCTTGTTTGGATGGGGTGGAGTGACTGAATTTCACTTGACATGTCACAGGCACCCACGGAACCGAGTGAATAATTGAGCAGGGAGCTGCTCTGTGCCAGGCAAACAGGTTGTAAAGCAGAACCCAGGCAAGCAGCTGCCTGCAGCCCAGGCACAGCAGAGATATTTATTGCTTGGTGCTGGATTGCCAGCCACATGGCTCTAAATCAGCAAAAGGATGATGAGCCTGGGGTTATTATTTTTTGTTGTTGCCCATAGTGAAAAACTCTTTAAGCACATGAGCATCCCTTTTGAGGTTGCAAAGGAGCCTGGGCTAAAGCAGGTACATTTGTGCTGCAAACAGAGAACATCACAATCTCTCCACAGCAGATGAGCCAACAGCAGATTTTCATGTGCTCAGAGTCTGGGCACAAAATGAAGAAGTCATTCTAATGAGCAATTTGGAAAGCTAAATGTAGACCCTTATCATCAGCCTGGAATCTGCAGTTTGGAACCCTTTCCTCTCCCATCACGACACTGAACAAACCAACGCTGGTTTTATTCACTCCTCGGTGGGTGGATTTTGCAAAAGAGCTCAGCATTGATCTAATTGTGGCCAGGGGGGTTTAACAGCAGATTCAGCCAGAGCAGGAATGGGCTGGAACTGCTGCAGTGTTCCAGATTTACACATTCTGCAAAGCCTTTGGAATTGCCCATTATTCAGAGTGTGTAACTGCCCCTTTTTCCTGGCCACGTTTCCTTGCTGCCTTCCACACTGGCTTCCATGGGTGTCTGTTTGTTTTCCAGATGGCACCTTTGCCCATCTCCAAATGATGCCTTTCTCCTGGTTTTATGGAGCTGGAATTGGAAAGACACATTTGAAATTTCCATGAGGAAAAACATTTCAACCGTCCTTAATTTCAGCCTGAGATTTGTAGTTGTAAATTCGTGATTGATTTGCCAAACTTCTTTTAACTCAATAACAGAGAGAAAAAAAATCTTAGTGGAGCAGGCACTGAGAATAATTACCTATTCTCCTCCACACATGAAGTATTTATAATCAAATCATCCAGCTTTGTCTATTCAAAGCTGCAGAAATGCCAATGGATTCTGTAAGAAATATTCATGAAATGTCATCCTTTAAATTTTCATCTAATTCTGGGTAGATTGTTAATATTCAAAAGATAAGACCTACCCAAGCTTCACCGCTCACCCAGAAGAAAGCAAGAAATAAAGGGATATTTCAATACCGTGTGTTAAAAAATAATAAGTAAAGTGGGAAATAAATAATTCTTTTTTCTGTGTGGAAAGAAATTAAGACCTCAGGAACCAAATTGCAGCAATTTGGAGACAATAGCTGTAGTTCGAACAAAAAATGTATAATCCTTGGAGCAGAGAAGTTCGTTACATAGAATGATTTAACACCACGCTCTTGGTGTTACCAGCACCACCCTTCAATCAACGGAGCTAATAACCAAGGGAAGACAGAAGACTAATTAATAAGAGAACCACGCAACTTGGAGCCGAAATATATAAACAGCGCAAAGCTGCAGTAGTTGTGCCGGATTTGTGGACTACCGGGGGACGAATGCAGGACTACATTTCCCACAATGCCTCGGGGCGGGCGCTCTCGCGAGATGTGGCGGAAGGGGCGGGGCGCGTCCCGGAAGTGGAGGTGCCTGCAGAGCCACCATGGCCGAGACCGACCCCAAGAGCGTCCAGGACCTGACGGCCGTGGTGAGGGGCCGAGGGCCGGGCGGGCCGGGGCCGGGGCCGGGCTGCGGGGGCTTGGCAGAGGGAGGAGAGGAGGGAAAAGCCCTTTCCTGGGGGGGCTTGGAGCAGCCTGGTCCGCGGAAGGTGTCGCTGCCCATGGCGCGGGGTGGAAGGAGGTGGTCCTTTCATCGCAAACCATTCCAAGACACCCAGAAAAGTGTGAATAAAAGTGCCCCCGTGTGATTAACAGGGCCGTGGAAGCTGCTGTCGTGGGTTTGGTCCTGCTTGGGGAACACGCGCGGTTTCTAGATCTAAATGTTTCCTGTGAGCGTCAGTTCACCTCTTTATACATATATTTAAATACCGTTTTTACCTGTACATATAATTATACTGCAGAATTTTGAGCTTAGCAGTGCAAGAACAGTGTACTTACTGCATGAGACCGGGTAACAGCTTCTGAAGGAAGCAAACCCTTTATTTTTATTTCCTTTCTATTAGGTGCAGACATTGCTCCAGCAAATGCAGGACAAGTTCCAAACCATGTCGGACCAAATAATTGGAAGAAATATCCTTTTCTAAACTCAGATGGGTGCAGGATTACAAGTGTCACGAAGTCTGTTTTTGAGATAATTTTGAAGGGACCATAGGTGTTTGATCAAAGCTGTAATGATAAAAACAATTAAACCAAGGCAGTGATACCCACTTGTAGGGAACATTATCCACTTCCAGTGCTGGGAAAGGAAGGATGTGGAGCTGCCAGAGAGAGCCCAGAGGGGGAACCAGAATGATCAGGGGGATGGAGCAGCTCTGCTGGGAGGAAAGGCTGGGAGAGCTGGGATTGTTCAGCCTGGAAAAGAGAAACTTCAAGGAGAAACTTCAAGACCCAATTGTGATCTTCCAGTCCCTGAAGGGAGCCCACAGGAAGGATGGAATGGGATTGTTTATAAGAGCCTGGAGTGACAGGACAGGGTGAATGGGTTCAGGGTGAAAGAGTGCAGGGTTAGATGGGATATCAGGAAGAAATCCTTCCCTCTGAGGGTGGGATTTGCTGTCCATCATGAAAAACTCTCTTAAGCACATGAGCGTCCCTTTTGAGGCTGCTAAATGCAGAGGGTGGGGGCTAAAGCAGCTAAATTCGTGCTGCAAACAGGGGAACATCAATCTCTGCACAGCAGAGGAGCCAGCTGCAGATTTTCACGTGCTGAGAGTCTGCACGTTTGAGTACCCTGTGCTCAGGGTGCCCAGAGGAGCTGTGGCTGTTTGGGGATTTTTGGAAACATCCAAGGCCAGGCTGAATGAGGCTTGGACTGGGAGAGTGCCAGGTGTCCTTAGCATGGCAGGGTGGGCTGAGAGGGGCTGGGAGGTCCCTGCTGTGGCTCCCTGGCCCCGGGCAGGGCTGGAGCAGTGTCCCTGCTTTCCTTGACCCCCGGGCAGTCGATGACATGAGCTGCCGCATCGATGACCTGGAGAGGAACATCGCCGACCTCATGATACAGGCGGGCGTGGAGGAGCTCGAGGGGGAGAACAAGACCCCAGCACCCAGCAAGGGTTAAAGTAAATCCCTACTTGGCCTTGGAACAAACCACAAACCCCTGGGGGTCTGGGATTACTACCTCAGCACAGAGGGAGCTTTGGTTTGGTTTGTGAGGTGGTCTGGGAGTTGTGCAGAGCGGAATTCTGCAGAGAGAGAATCGTGCTGGAGTGAGAGAGAGAGAGAGAGCATGGCAAGGGAAGGGAAAGGGGCTGGAGCACCAGGAGCTGCTGAGGGGGCTCAGCCTGGAGGAAAGGAGGCTCAGGGGGGACCCTGTGGCTCTGCACAGCTCCCTGACAGGAGGGGACAACTGAGGGGATCAGGGTTTGCTCTCAGGGAACAGCAGAGGAGAAGGAACAGTCTCAAACCGTGCCAGGGGAGGCTCAGGTTGGACACCAGGAGGGATTTCTCCATGGAAAAGGGGAACAGGCTTTGGAACAGACTGCCCAGGGAAGCACTGAAGCCACAGGGGCTGCTGAGGAGTAACTGTCCCTCAGCTGTAAATTCCTCCTGTGTGTAACCTAGGAGCCTGCAGGGAGTAGTGACTCCTACACCAGCTGCAGGTCCTGGCTGTGTGGGAGGGCACTCAGGCATGAGGCAAACCATGTCCCAGGGCAGTGCTCCGTGGAGAAAGAGATTGTATTGTATTATATTATATTATATTATATTATATTATATTATATTATATTATATTATATTATATTATATTATATTATATTATATTATATTATATTTATTATATTATATGTATTATATTCTATGTTCTTACAGCATTGCTGATTGCTGACTTGCTCCTACATTACATTAGGCCTGTGTGTTTGGGACAGATATATTCTTGCTTGTTAACCTGTATGTTTTTGTGTTACCTTGTTAAAAACACAAATTATTGCTGGCTTCATTGCCCTCAGTGTCATTTCCATTAGCCTGAACCCCACAAATTAAAATCTCTGATGAGCATGATTCTCTTAATTCTCAGTAATCTCCTCTCTTACTATTGTTCCCCCAACAGGTTGCCAACAACTCAAGATAAATTGTGGAGGATGACGACTTCTTTTTTTCTACAAATCCTTGGAATTAAAGAATGGCTTTTTTGCAACTCCAGTGTGTGAAAGCATTTTTATATTGTTACAGAGCTTGCATTCCTAATGTACATTGTATAGTTGGGGTAGGGTAGTTTCTATTTTGATTCGTGTACTGTAATTTCACTTTTTGAATTCTTGTTACGAGGATCACTTGGTTGTGTTATTAAAACACAAGATCTTATGGATCTCAACTCCTGGGTGTATTTTTTTGTGGAGTCACTTTTTTCTCTTTCCTGTACTTTTCTAGGTGTTTCATGTTTGATAGCTCAGCATTTAGTGACTCCCACCAAATGGGAATTTTGCCTTGTCCTACGTGAGTTTGTGGAGTGAAGCACAAGATTGAAACTTAATTAATTGCATTAATTGTAGCTCTGAGCATGGGGCACTCTCTAGCTGAGGATTGTGTTTTCTTTCATACATGTAATAAAGGCAGTTTTTGGAAACAAGAGACACTGAGCATCAGAATCATCTCTGCTACTCCTGGTGTAACCTGAGCTGTGTGTTCCTGGAGCACAAACCAGAAATGCAGATTCACCATGGGAGACATCTGAGCAACCACTGCCACCCCAAGCTGTGACACCTGGGCAGACAAGGAACTGTTAACGTGACCAATCTCACTGTGGGATTGAAGGTTTTTAACGCTCTGCTTTCAGATCAATGACTGGGGTTGAAATGGATTGGGATTGGTGCTGGACAGAGCAGGAACGGGACTGTGGCAATGTCTGTGTGGGGGTTTTCAGTGGGAATCACTGCCTGGTTGGACACAGTTTGCCAACAAAGCAGTGATACAGGAGGAACAAAAAAGGAGAGAGTCCAGGTCGATTTTTAAAGCCTTGCTTGTCTTGGAATAACAACTTCAACATATTTGATTTAGAGAAGTGTTTGCATTTCTAACCACACACATCTTTGGGCCTGGAGACTGCATTTATTACATTTTGGCCATGGAAGGTGCATTTGGGAGGGTCTGTACTGTGTCACTTGTGAGGAAAAATGACCAATGTCAGCTGTTCTGACAATCATTGCAATGCTCCTCCAGCTTCAAATGCAAATTTCAGCAAGCACTAGTGGCAGGCAGCAGTTGCAGGTGGACCACACTTAAAACTGCTCCTTAAATGCCACCAAATTAGCACTGAGAGTGCTCTGAAGGCAATATGACAGGTCATTTTTCCAAACTCACTGTAATAAAAGCTCGTGATACTGGGAATTTTGTGAACATGAGAAATGTGTTGATATATACTTGTAATACCAGCCTTAGGCCCTTTGTAATGTCATTTCAGAAAAATCTAATAAACTGTTAGGTGGTAACAAATAGTCAGGTCATGTGTGTTAAAGCACAACCTAGCATAAGAATATAATTATGTGGGAGATTATGTTTAGTTGTAAGTTATAAAAGAGTTTAGCACAGCTGCTGCTCACAGAGTACAGTCTGAAAATCCAGGTGTGCTCTGGATAATAAAAAAGGTGGTGATTCATGCCCTGTCAGATCTGGACTTAGGCAGCTAATTGGAATATAGGAAAGTATATTAAATTGGATAATCATTTTGTATGATGTTTACACATGTACATTCTCTTATTATAGATATATATAATATAGTGTTATAAATCCTCATCTGGCTGTGTTCCTCCCACAGGGCACAAATGGTCACTGCTGAATTTGCCTGCACCCTCCCCTGTGCAGCAGCAGTAGCCTTGCTTTCCTCAAGTTTATTCTGGCAGGATAACTTCCAGGAGAATGATTCCAGCTTTAAGAAGCAGCTGCATTTTTCCAGTCAGTGGAAAAATTCCATTCGTTGTTCAGCAGGGATATTTTTCCCTCATAAATTTAACACTTCACTGGTTTTGACTGCTGTTCCCTGCACCTACTCTGGGTTTCCATTACCATCCTCTTCCAGCCCTGCTTCTCTTCCCCTCTGACCCTTCAGGGCACCACTTCAGCTGCTCCTGAGCTGTTCCATGGTTTCCAAACTGCCCCCAGGTACATACAAAGTGCAAATACTCTTTCACAAAAGATCTGCATCAGGAACAGCAAATAGAATCAGTTTTTCTGTGACAGAAATTAGGAGTGACATCGTGCAAGTGTTCAGCCACAGATTGTGCAGGCAATCTTTACCAGCTGTGCTGTTTCTGAGTGCTGGAATTCAGACCTGAGAACTGAGAAATATCACAGGAGCTCTGTAGCCTGTGTATCCTGCACTGGGCAACACAAATAAATTTGGCTCTGCTGTTTCATTTCTCCTGGTGTTTTAATTCCTGTCTATAGCAGGGATGTTACTCTGGATGGAGGAACACTGTTCTAATAAATGCAGATTTTGAAACACTTGGGCCTCCTGATAAACCATCCAGAATTATGATATCCTTAAGAGGATTTTTCATTTAATCTCTGCCCTAAAGACAGTGTACAGTAAATAAAACTGCACACGCAGCTTTCAGCCAATAGCATCTGGTGCAGGCACTAAATGGGGCTAAGTGAGAGCCAGTGACACACTGACCTGTGACACTCACCCCTGCGAGGGCCAGCTTTGCATCCTCCCTTTCCACAGGGTGAGCCCAGCTCCCCCAGGTCCTGGCAGATGTCACTGCCTGTTGGGGGACAGGGGGTTGTTGGACTCTATCCTGCCACTCTGGTTTTGGCAGGGAGCCTTTGTGCCAGCTGATGTTTCCTGTCCTTATCTAGGTTTACTCTCTCAACATTCCCAGGGAAGTCCCCTTGGTTCCCTTCCTCAGTGGCTGACCCACAGGTGTCTTGGGTTGTGTAACCAAAAATGTGTATTCTGTTTCATCTGTTGAAAGCAGTTGAGATGTTTTTTTTTTTCTTTATCTCTTGTAACCCCAGGGGGGAGAGGGGTGAATAATGGCCCAGCTGTTAAAGCCAGCTGGGGCAGAGTTTGTTATCTCTGTCACCACCCATCCATCCTCCAGGGGATATTTGCTGATAATGGGCCATGAAGGCTCACCAATGACATCACACATGACATCATTGGGGATATCTGCTGATAATGGGCCATGAAGGCTCACCAATGACATCACACATGACATCATCCCATTGGGAGATGCTCCACCCAGTGGGGGCGGAGCCAACTGTTCCTACCTGGGTAAAAACTGAGACTCAGGAACAGCTGGCATTCTGGGAATTCGGCCTTTCCATTGGGCTCCAGGAGGAAGACCGGACCCATCTCGCCACCACTGGACTTTTCTATAGGGTCATCTCTACTCCACAGCACCACATCTGTCACTCCAGGAGGATTTATTTGGACTGCTCCCAACACTCTGACCAACAGGGTGTCAGGTCATATCCCTGACCCTGTCAGGGTTTTACCAGGACTTTTGTTTGCTTGCTTGTCTTTGTACTACTGCATTTGTATTTTCTTTTCTTTTTTTTTTTTTTTAATATTCCTATTAAAGAACTGTTACTCCAATTCCCATATCTTTGCCTGAAAGCCCCTAATTGCAAAATTACAATAATTTGGAGGGAAGGGAGTTTACATTCTCCATTCCAAGGGAAGCTCTAGATTTCCCTGGCAGACAACTGTCTTTCCAAACCAAGACAACAGGGTTTGGAAATTGGTTTGCCAGGGGTTCCTGTGGAAATCAGGTGTAACCTGCCTGTCCTGCAAACCCTGGGCAGGAGCTGAGCTCACTCCCTGGCTCTTCCTCCAGCCTTCAAAGCTCCTGGAATTCAGTCCTTCATACTGGAAATACATTTGGCATTGCCCTCCCAAGGGAAATAATGTTGATTCTGTAGTTACCCACAGGCAGAGACACATCCAGAATTTCCCTAACACCACACCTGAGCCTGCAGTTTTCCTGCAGGTGTCCACATGGAATTATTTAATGAAACACTTCTCCTTTCCCAACTCTCTAGCAGATAGTGCCTTCTAGTGGCACAGTGGCTGTGAGGAGCAGGGCTGCTCACATTAATTACTCAGTTATCTTTAATCTGGGGGTCAGATGTTGGGGCTGCAAGGAGCCACATGCTGCTGATGTGTTGTGGGTACTGCACCAGGCACTGAGGATTGTTTATAGTAAAGGAAGTGAAAAGGATGCACAAATCACTTCCTGGGCTTTATGTTTTGCTGTTTTGAAAAGACCTAATGCTTGCTGAGATTTTTTTTTCCTCACGCCGATGTGGAATTAATGAAATTAGGTCATTAGGAAAATAAAGGATGAGCTGCTTGGGCTCCAAGTATTCCACCTGCAGAACTCCTCCAGTTTTACTTTTCCCTCCTCAGACCAAATCCTTCACTTCTGAGAACAGGAATTTCCCAAGAAATGCAACTTCCTGATTTCACTCATTTCTCTTACAGAAGTGTTTTCTTTTGAGGACCAGCTCCCCGTCTCTTTAAAGCTCAGTAAAAGTGTCTCTTTAAAAGTTTTTTTGCATTTTAACCTCCACAGTGGAGGAAGTCACTTAACTCAGCTGCTCTCTATCCACTGGAACAGAAACATCAGCTCCTTAAGAGCAACACAAGAAGGTTTCCAGGAAGATTTTTATTTGCTTGATTATTTTTACTTCAAGGATTATGTATTTACTTCAAGGATTATTGTTTGATTATGTACTTCAAGGAGTCAAGAGGCTAAGGATATCCAGGACAGCGATACTTTTGGAAATACTTTACTTTTGGAAACACTTTACTTTTGGAAATACTTTACTTTTGAAAAATTGAATCAACTGATAACACAGAAGGAAAAGAGACGAAGTTTAGGACACGAGGTTTGCTGGCTTTTAGGCAATTAAAACCCCAGGAGTGAAGGCTGTGTGTGATGTGCCCATGGCCTGGGCTCTGCTGTGTGTTGTATCCCCCTGGCAATAAAAGGAGGGGTCATTTCCTCCCCGAGAGGCTGCTCAGCCTCAGAACAGCAATTCCTTCCGTTTGCAGCTGCTGTAAAACAGGAGAAGTTTTGTGTTGTACAGCAGGTGCCCGATTCAGTTTGGCTGTGAGAGGCTGAACCTCAGCCAAACCCTGTCTCCAAAACATTTGCACTCTAAAAAGTATTCCATGGAGGTAGAAGGATATTGTAAAAACTCCAAGAGAACAGCAGTAGTTAAATATCTAAGGCCTGGTGTGTCACTGATCTTTGCAAACAGATTTAGTCTGTGAAGACTTAGTGAGGAAGAACTAGAAAGACTTTTCGATGCTCATCATCAGAGTTTTTAGAAAAAAATAATGTGAATTTCTTCCTGGCTCTACAGGACAGTGCATTTAATGCAAGTGACTGGTCACCAGAGATAAAACAACCTGAGTGCTTGCTGGTCTCAATTCCTGCTGAGAAACACAACTCAGGCCCTCAGTCACACTGAAAAGAAATTATCTACTTCCAAGAGCAGGAGAGTGATTGTTAATGAATGTTAATGTGATATAAAGGGGGAAAAACCAACCCAAGAAAAGGACACCAGCCCTTCTGCTATTGAACTCAAGAAAACATAAATCAGACCAAATGTTCTTAAAAAATAAATGGGACTGCAAATGTTGAAATTAATGGAAATGAATGGAAGCTTTGATAATCTGCTTTTAAATGTTCTTAACTGTATTTTCATGCAAGATCATCACATTAACATTGGGGTTTTTTCAGGCCAGAACCACTTTTAAATAAAAGTTAAGGCAGAAGTTTAAGGCTTTTCTCCTGAGTAACTGTGGCCATGAAGTTTGAATTGCTTCAAAGAGATCCCAGGCACGATTGAGGCTTCCTCCCCCACATCCCTACTGAAGACACTTCGGGATTCAAGGGGATTGATGAGTTTGATTATTAGTGCTGCTCATTAGCAAGAAATGCTGGAAATTGTTTTCCGTGCACAATAAAACTCCTGTTAAATTCCATTCTGAGCACTTCTAAATCAACAGGCATCACCAAAATAAGTTTAGCAGAATGACACCATCTGCCATTTCTGATTTTTTAAATCATCTTTCCAGTGTTTTGGCCAAGAACTTGGTTAGAAATGGTGACAATTGCCACGATAAATGATGATTTTCTGCTCTCTGAATAGCAAGGAGCACAAACAAATAAAGCACAGGTTTAAAGAGTCAGTTTTTACTCCTGAGCCTGTGGGATGTGTTCCCAGATCCTGGGAGGGGGTGTGGACACTGCTGCCATGGACATGCCCCATGGACATGGACAAGGTTCTGCACTTGGGACATCAGGAGCTGCAGACAGGGTTCCTGCAGGGGAGGATGAGGTGAATGGCTGAAGGAGTGGAGAGGACGAATCCATCACATTTTCCTGTTTATCCATAATCCCTTTATGTCTCAGAGCTCTTCCCTCTGAGGCTCAGAGCAGCAGGAGAGTCACACTCACAGAATCCCAGGATGGTTTGGGTTGAAGGGACCTTAAAGCTCATCCAATTCCACCCCTGCCATGGGCAGGGACACCTTCCACCATCCCAGGGTGCTCCAAGCCCTGTCCAGCCTGGCCTTGAAGATTCTTTTTCTTCCAAACGTGATATTTATGGAGCCCTGTGTTCTTCCAGAGTAACAGAACAACAAACTGAATGGAAATTTCTGCTGTCTGTACACATTTGTAGCCTCGTCAATCCAGAGTGTTTTAGAAAATCCTGCTCCACCCCCTTGGAAGCACTGAACAAAGTCACTGCTTCACACATCACACAAAATTAAAAACAAATTTATTGAACCCGAGGCGTATTTAAGAACCAGGAGGCTTTTCACGCCGTAAGTTATTTTAAAACATCTTTGAAACTACTCCGCAGGCTGAAGTTAAACAATTAAAATGCATAATCACATTTAAAAAGCAGCACCAAAAATGTAAGTCATTTTGTCACAGAGGCTGCTCCGGCGTGGTTTGATTATTTAATGTTATGCTCCAAAACCAATTTGTACCCTATACCCTTGATCTCTGTTTCAATTTCAGGATGTTAATGCATGCACCATTGCTGTATTAGCTGATAGGGCAGAACAAATACTTCAGAAAAAAAGCCATGATTAGAATTTGAAATCTCTCTCAGCCCTGTTTAATCCCCAAACTTTCTCACCTCGCTGGCTTTCCCAGCTGCTTTTGCCCACTGGAACCCCATGTGTTATAACTGGGAAAAAAAAGATTATTTAACATCAGTACCAGATGAATGTGGAGCTCTGCAGGGAGGATGGAGGTGCAGCCCCTCCTGCCATGAATGTTAAAGTTGTCAGGCATCAATTAAACCTCTTCAAGCTGATCTGTGTGGGTGGGCAGGGAGAGAAACCTCCGTGCCACAGAAATCCTGGGATCCAGACAGCTGAGCCTGCCAGGGATTTCTGTGGCTGTGCCCAGCCCTGGGATGAGCAGGAGTTTGGGATGGGGTCACTGGTGCAGGGTGTGCAGCCCCTGGCACAGCCCTGGGCTCTGTTCTTTCTCTAGATAAACAGGAGCACTCAGGCAGGGTAAATGATTCTGTGTTCCCTGCTCTGGCAAAGGAAGGAGGGGAATTAATGAAGAAACTTATTTGTAGGGATTTAGCTGGCAGGCAATGCTGCCATGCCTGTGTCATTAATGCTTTATTAATTGCCTGTGTAAAGCCCATCGAGTGATCCATTACCTTTTCCTGTCCCAGGCACTTTGTGTATAAACACAAATGTTGATTTCTAATGTTGAAATCTGCATTCCCAAACATCCCAGACCAACCCTTTGCCTACCAGAGGGGCAGAGAACACACCTGTGCCCTTTGCAGCTTGCACAGGGGGGGACTGTTTGTGTCCTTCCCAAATTCCCTCACAGGGATATTTCCCTGAGGCCCAGGGAGATGGGACACTGTGAATCCCTGGCTCAAACCCCAGCTGGATTAAAGTTTCCCCTGATGCCTTAAGTTTGAGCTTTCCTGTATTTCAGGCTCTGTGCTGCCCAGGGGTGCAGCTCTGAGCTCACAGTCAGGGTCACTCAGCTCTCTGCACACAGCAGGGACACAAAACAAATCCTTGTCCTGCTGCACACCAAGGACAACTTTCAGCCCAACAGCACAAACAAGGGTGGCTGGAGGGAGGAACAAGAAGGATGGGAGCTCACAGCCTGGAGCTGGGATTGGACAATTAAACCCCAAAATGCAAATACACCAAAACTTAGAGAAGTGTGAGACCTCGTGACCAGTCAGCCATTTTGTGATGATTTTGTGTCCATTTTGTGTCCATTTTGTGACCATTTTGGGTCCATTTTGTGTCCACCTTGGGTGTAGCCCTGGCCAGGCCCTGTCCTGCCCAAGGTGTACCCTAAAGGCCTTTCAATAAATCTCTGCTTTATTCTCTGTCTCTGTCCAGTCTCTGTTCCAGCTCAGCCTTCCCAAGGCATCACCCCCTTCAAACAAACACCTGGGTGGAGTTCAGTGCCAGCCACCCCTGGGGCAGTGCCCATTTCAGGGAGCAGAGGGACTGGCCCTGGAACTGGGATTTATGAGGCCTCAGAGAAGGCAGAAGTGAAGTGTGAAGCTCCACAGTGGCACAACCACCTTTTCTGTGTCTGCAGCAGGGCTGTCTCAAAAAACCCTGCTGAATAAGCCTGACCCCCATGAAAAGCAGCAGATAATTTGGAGGCAGCTTTGCCAGGAACTAAGTGAGCAGTTATTTTCACTGAGAACTCCAAATTCGCTCTTAAAGACTGCCTGGTGTTTATATAATGAATCCTCACTCCTAGGGCAGGAAACTTTCATTTCTGGTATCAGTTAGTCTTTTCCTCACTGATTTACAGCTTGTCTCAGAAAAAGGATGGAAATATCTCCCTACAGCAAACTCTCAAACCCCACAGAAACGAGTGGCTCACTCATGAGAGCAGCACCCGTGTGTTTTCCAGGGAAGCTCTGCTGAGCAAAGGGACCGTGGCATTTTGCAGAAGTTCTGCAGCTCCTCGTGCACAAGATGGGAAGGGATGGCAAGAGCAGAGAGCTGTCCTTCAAGTGGCCTTGCCTCAGCAGAGTGAGCAGCTGGAGTGCCTATCATTAGCAGGCAGAACTCCTCTGCAGGAGGCACGCGGCTTGAAACCCTGAGAATTCTGCATGATCACAACAAAGCAGCTCCTCAAAAAATCAAGCAGAAAGTTTTCCTGAGGGAGTTCATCTGGGAAAAAAAAAAGTGTTTATACTGAGGTTAGCATGAATTAACTGAGCCTGAGTAGAAAAAATTGTTGTTTGGAGATAAACAGAGACTTTGAGCTCTCGGAGGGAGGAAGGGTTGAGGGCACACGGCCTCGCTGCAAGGACTGGGATGATAAATGCTGCACCCCAGGGTACTGCAAACAGTATCTGCAGCTCCAAGGTGATGGGTGAACAAGCACTCAAAGCACAGCAGAAATGCATAATTACTGGAAATTTTCTTTAGAGATGGGAGAGGCTGTGGCCACACAACGCCAGCTGACTCAAAAACTGTTTGGTTTTATTATGAGGGGATTGGAACTGGTAGCCACAAACTCAACATAGCAAGGGTTTTCTAGCTTTGTTTGCTCTAATTCTATCTTTAGAATAATAGAAAAAAAACCCAAAAAAACCTAGAAAGTACCTGGAGAAGTCAGTGTGCTCCAAAGAATAACTATGCCATGAGGTCTGATGGGTTTAGTTTAACTCTTACAGATGCTCAGTCATAGAAATCCCAGTGGGTTTGTGATCCTGGAGCACTCCAGCTCAACCGACCTCAAGGATGATGCTGATCCTTTAATTCTTTGGGCTTTGGATGGTGCATGCCAAGGTCAAAGACCAGAAACAGTAAGAAAAGATCAAGCAGGTCAAATTTTAATGATAAAAACCAGCTCCTGTTCTTTGTAGGAGATCCCACAGGTTAAGCTTTATCACCAACTAAATACACACAGTGTAATTCCCCAGAATTGTTGTACAAATGTCACTAGAAATTTTATTTAACCAAGGAATTTGGATCCATGACTAAAAATCCTTTAATCTTCACCCAAATATCTCTTGCTATTTGAACATCAGTCCATCTTACTCATTACCATGTTAAATCCTCCTCCGATGGTGATGTGATCTGATTTGATTCCCACTGTGCTCCACTGCCTAGAACTGAATTGTCAGCTGAGTGGCAAAAACCTTGCTAACACAGGAGATATTTCTATAGGTTCAGGAGCAAAAATATGTTGATTTTATTTTTTTCCTGAGCAAACTAGTGCAACATTTCTATTCCAGGAGCTTACTAGAGCTGAAGCTTTGCTTCAGAATGAAATTAGTCCAGGTTTTTGGGAATAAACATAAAGCACATAAATCTTTTTCTTTAACCATTGCTTTGGTTTTGCCACTTTTCAGGTGTAGCTGCTGGAACTGATTCTCTTCTGAAGGGATCACATGGGCCAGACCCAACCTAACTCTGAATTTTGGAACAAAACAAAGCCAAACTTCCTCTCCTCTACAGCCGTTAGCAAGCTACTTCCACAACCCAAAAACGTGCAGTTGTTCCACTGGAATCAGCCTACAATCCATTGATTTTTCCCTGTTCCAAGGATCAGGCACAGATTTATTGCCTGAAGGGAAGAAGTGGAGCAGCACTGAGACATTTAGAACCATCAGCGCCAGAGCCTGTGGGACAGAAACCTCCCAGGTCACACCAACAGAGCAAATCTCACGCATCTCTCCTTTGGATGACAGGGGTGTACAGCCTTTAAAAACACCCAGGGCAGCACTATTTCATTAATTAGCTAGAGAGAGTCTCAGTGTGTGCTTGGGTTTAGAATCGATCAGTGTTTGCTGTGGGATTTTGGCCCACCGGGTTGATTCTGTGTTCTCTTCCTCCCTCAGCTCAGCTGTGATCTCTGTGTGTCTATAACTGGGAAGCTTTACAGCCACAATATCTGCAATGAACATTCACAAATCCCTCAGAGTTCAAGGGTTGTACACCTGCAGAACAGCCCCAAACCTGATGGAAATATATGTGATTTGGATAAAGATCAGGCATTTTTCTATGAATCCTGTCAAATAATCTTCAAAATGACACAAAACCATCGAGGAGAGTGGTTGGAACAATGTGATTCCTAAATTGCTTGTGTGGCTATTGTGTTGTTGTCCATTATTTACTGTCAGGGTGTTCAGCACCAAACAGAGTGCACAGGAGGGCTCAGAAAGTGCTGCCTTAAATAGTCAGCACGAGAATAAACTGATAAATACAATTTCTGAGGCAGGTCCCACAGCCAGGCTGAGTCGGGGCTGTAGATGGCACTGTCCCCTCTGCAATGAAGGCAGCTCGGTGCTGAGGGAGGAATCGGGCTCTGCAACTGAAGCACAGCCGAGATCCCTGCTCCTGGTGCTCAGGAGATGCTCAGATCCCTGCTCCTGGTGTTCATTAGGTGCTTGGATCCCTGCTCCTGGTGCTCATGAGATGCTCAAATCCTTGCTCCTGGTGCTTAGATAACTGCTCGTGGTGCTCATTTTGTTCTCAGATCCCTGCTCCTGGTGCTGATGGGGTGCTCAGATCCTGCTCCTGGTGCTTGTTAGGTGCTCAAATCCCTGCTTCTGGTGCTGATGAGATGCTCAGATCCCTGCTTCTGGTGCTCCTGGTGCTCGGATCCCTGCTCCTGGTGGTGATGAGACGCTCAGATCCTGCTCCTGGTGCTTCTAGTTCTGGGATCCCTGCTCCTGGTGCTCATGAGGTGCTCAGATCCCTGCTCCTGGTGTTCATTGGGTTCTCAGATCCCTGCTCCTGGTGCTCAGATCCCTGCTCCTGGTTTTCATTGAGTTCTCAGATCCCTGTTCCTGGTGTTCATTAGGTTCTCAGATCCCTGCTCCTGGTGTTCAAATCCCTGCTCCTGGTGCTCATGAGGTGCTCAGATCCTTGCTCCTGGTGCTCATGAGGTGCTCAGATCTCTGCTCCTGGTGTTCATTAGGTTCTCAGATCCCTGGCCCTGGTGGTGATAAAATGCTCACATTCCTGCTCCTGGTGCTCAGATCCCTGCTCCTGGGCTCATTAGGTTCTCAGATCCCTGCTCCTGGTGCTCAAATCCTGCTCCTGGTGCTGTTTTTGTTCTCAGGTCCCTGCTCCTGGTGTTGATAAGATGCTCAAATCCCTGCTCCTTGTGCTCATGAGATGCTCGAATCCCTACTCTTATTGCTTGCGTCCCTGCTCCTGGTGCTCATTTTGTTCTCAGATCCTGCTCCTGGTGCTCAGATCTCTGCTCCTGGTGCTTCTAGAGCTCAGATCCCTGTTCCTGGTGCTCATGAGGTTCTCAGATCCCTGCTCCTGGTGTTCATTGTGTTCCCAGATCCTGCTCCTGGCGCTCAGATCTCTGCTCCTGGTGCTCACTAGGTGCTTGGATCCCCTGGGGTCAGTGTCTCTGATGGCCTCAGCAGATGGCAGGAGCCAGGGTGGCTTCCAGGCTCCAGAGCCCAGCTGTAGGTTGGGTGTTGACAACCTGCCTCCCCAAGGGCAAATCAGGCTGAGTGGCTGTGGCATCATTCATTCCCTAAAGTCCCTGGTGCTTTCAGTGCCAGTGGCCAGCCCAGCAGTGAACTGTCCTGCAGGCTGTGCTGGCTGATCTCTGGGTGTGTCACAGTGACCCTCTGTGGGTGCAGTGACATGTCTCACACTTTCCTTGGGCTTTGGGGACGCGCTTTACAAATTACATAATCAAGCAAAAGATGACACAACCCCTCAGTTTGTCCCAGCCAGTCTCCTCCTGGTGTGCTTCCCTTTTTCAGCTTTCTTTGCTGAGGGCGGTGACTCTCTGCCCTCAGTCTAAAGGAGGCAGACAGACTCATTTCTCTGAAGCAGCCCTGATGTGCCCCTGTGTTGCATTTTGGGGTCAGGCTGCAGCCAAATTCCCCCTGGTGTTAAAAGTGAGCAGAATGGGATCCTTTACAGCAGAGCTCCCACCCAGGACTAGGCTGAACATCAACTATGGGTAAAGACAGCAATCAGAAGGGATTTCACTCACTGTAAATTTGATTGAAGTGTTAAATCAGTCAGAAGCTCAGCAATGAGATTGTGTTGGTGACCAAACAGGGAGCAGCATTTCTGGCCTACTTTGTCCAACAGAAAATAGACAGAGAATGTTTCAAGCTTCTTGCCAAGCAAATCAAGAATCTGTATCATCTTTTTGTTCCTCTGAAAAAAAAATCCTCTTGTATTTTATTATCCCAGCACAAATCAAAACCAACTCACTTCCACGAGGCAGAATCAATGGTGTGAGGGAATAAATCTTTTATTCTGGAGGGCTGGCACGGTGAGTGAGGTGGGATGGATGGGTGCACTGCTGATGTCTTCCTCCTCCTCCCAGCTCAGGTGACAGTTTGGAATATTAAAGACCCATAACTCCAGGGGTGGTGAGACAGGGAATCCATAGAGGAAAGCCACAGATCACACTGTTATCTCACTTTTGGATGCTAACAGCCTTCTGCCTTCCTACATGCACTAGAATTTCAAACTTTGTCTTGACAAACACAGGACAAGTACAATTTCTGATTCCAGTGAAAGTCAAATTTATGTTGTGCTTTTATACCTGCACGGTGCCACTCTCCTAACAGAATAAGTGATCGAGAGATGATATTCCACACATCATGCTACTCCTATTTTCCCAAGCAAAGGCAGGAAAGAATGGCAGAGTCAATGTTCTTCTGATGAGAATTCACCCCTGTTCCTCAGGGTTTTGGGGCTTCACACCACAAAAAAAGAAAAAAAGCAAGCCTCCACTTCAGTTTTGAACAGGGATTTTTCAAAGTGAGCTCAGTCTGCCATGATTCTTCTCATGACACTTCCCCTCTTTCTTTTTTTCCACATCAGCAACTTTCTTATAGCAACAGGGAAGAAAAGAAGAGCTCCATAAACCAGCATTAAACAAGGAGGCTCATTGGTAATTAGAGTGGGAACAGAGATAAGGGAACACTGGGTAAAGCCTGCTGCAGTGCCTCTTTGGGACGTTTCAAACAGTTTTTTGAAATAACATTTCTGCCTTTCTGGAGCTAATTACACACGTGCCGCACACTGAGCAGAAGGCTAAATTAATTGGGAGAACAAAGGTAATTTGTTGTGGGCTGGAATGAGGCCATGGATGCTTTTTTCCCCCAGTGGGAGAGGAGCTGATGGCCTCTCCTGGGTTTGCCATGGACAAAAGGTGGGACGCAGGAGCTGAATCTGATCCCCACCCTCCCTGTGCCAGCCTGGGCGCCACTGAGGGTGGATTTGCAGGTGGAGAATCCCTCTGCCTTCCCTTCCAGCCCCTCTCCATTCTTCCACCATCTGGCAGCAGATTGCTTCCATCAGAGCTGCCAAATCCAGCCTGTCAATATCAATCACCAAAGCCACGACGGAGCGTTTGTGAGGCCCACACTCGCCTTGTGCCTGTCAGATTGATCATCTCCTTTGAGCTGGTTCTTCATAAACAGCTGGAGGTTTTTAAACATCTTATTAAAATAGAATGGATCATCAGCAGCTGGAACATTTCAAAGATGAGTGGGCTTTATGCCAGTAAATACAGGACTTGCCAAAAAGCAGGTGGCAACTATAACTGCACCCCTCTACAAGAGTGCTGCCCTTCCTGTTGCATTTATTGATCTGGACAGGCAATACCATGTGGAACAGGTATTGAATACTTATTTCCTTTTCCCAGCTTGTCAGAAGCAGCAAACATAAACCACGAGTTCTCAGACTTCCAGAATGTCTGCTGAAATATGAAGCAAATCAGTAATTCCTTCTTCTGATGGGGTGGGGGGAAGTATAATAAAAAAATCCTGCTGAACATTTGCAGAAAATCAATTTCTCTCAGGAACAAGAGAGCCTATACTGCCAAACCTGGAAGCTTTTCAAAAAAATACACATTTCAGTTTGAGGTGTTAATGCTTTCATGTCAGAATATACACATGCAGTTGGTGTCTCTAAACTCAATTTTGTTCCCCTGTGAGAACGATTTAATTGGCCTTAAATAAGAAATCACTGTTTTACACAGCACAATCTACCACTTGATACCAAAGAATCTATGTCAGGAGTTTAAATTAAAGGTAAAATACTTGCTAATGAGCTGATGTGTTGCAACCCCGCCCAGAAATGTTTGAACTTCACCATTTTGCTGTCCAACAGGACAGGATGTAGAGGGAAGGCAGCTTTCCTGGGAAACCACAGAGTTGGTAGGAGCACAGGGCTGTTAAACAGAATTGTGGCCCTTCACTTCACTCCCAGCATTTCCCTCTAATTCACTGTTTAACTTCGGGAAAGACACTTAACCTCTACTCTCCTCTGCTCACACGTCTGTAAAATAGTAGATAAGTCACCTAATTCACAGGGATGTTATGGAGATTAATTAACTAACGTCTGGAAAATGTCTCCAGATCCTTCTGTGAAAGGCATTATAAGGGCAAACGATAGCAGTATAACCGTATGCAAAAGGTTTTATCACTTGGCACAGGACGAGGTGGTTTTATTCTCTCCCCTCTGCAGCATCACCGAGGGTTTTTTCACGGGGGCCGTTGGCTGAGAGCAGACTCAGCTTCGCAGGGCACCATTATCTCCAGTCAAAGGACACGTTGTTTCAACCTCGGTGAAACTGTGTTTAGCTCCTTCCTGAGCGCGCTCCCAGATCCCCAGTGAGATCAGAGCCCTGGCAGGCTGGATGCTGAACACACAGTCCTTGAGAGCAGTCCTTGAATATGTAAGGAAGCTGCATCTATTTAACATAAGAGATGTCTCTAAGCTAATTTAATTGAGCTGACAAATGTGCTCTGCAGGCTGCCTTGAGCGGGGCTGCCTTCTCCAGCCCCAGGCAGAGGCAGAGCAGGGGCCTGGGCTGGGCTGGGGCTGCTGTGAGCACCAAACCAGCCCCGAGCCTGCCTGGCTATTGGAGAAGGGCTGGGATGGGCTGGGGTGTTGGCAGTGACCCCTCCCACCCCAAAAATCAGACCCCCAGCCCTGCCCTTGTTTTCAGTTGCCATCGCAGTTCTCTGAGTTTGAGCCAAGGCAGACCTTCCATTAATCCCACTTTGCAGTACCCACAGTTGTGATGCCTTGGGAAGGCTGAGCTGGAACAGAGACTGAACAGAGCTGGAGAATAAAATAGGGATTTATTGAAAGGCCTTTAGGATACACCTTGGGCAGGACAAGAGCCTGACCAGGGCTACACCCAAAATGGACACAAAATGGACCCCAAATGGTCACAAAATGGCTGACTGGCCACGAGGTCTCACACTTTGATAAGTTTTGGTCCATTTGCACATTGGGGTTTAATTGTCCAATTCCAGCTCCAGGCTGTGAGCTCCCATCCTTCTTGTTCCTCCCTGTGGGCTCGATATTTCTGAGCCTGAGAGAATTCTTAGCTTGCTAACCATTGCTAGCTCCTTTCCCAAGGGAAAACTTTCAACAGTTTCTCTTCCCAAAACATCTTTCCCCTTTTCCCAAAACATTTCTAAGTGGGCAGTGCTTTTTTCTCATAACAATCTTCCCCAGCTGTTGTTTGCTATTACTTAACCAATGGAAAGAAGTGTCAGTCCTATTGACCAATGAATACCTTTTTTAGCCAAGCACGCTATACAAGAAGGAAAAATTGTAAAGAACACCTTCTGATGCTCTCTTTGTCAAAACTGGAGTCAAATTATCTTTTTTTCAGGTCCTCCTGCGACATCTCCTTCCAGCCACCCTTGTTTGTGCTGTTGGGCTGAAAGTTGTCCTTGGTGTGCAGCAGGACAAGGATTTGTTTTGTGTCCCTGCTGTGTGCAGAGAGCTGAGTGACCCTGACTGTGAGCTCAGAGCTGCACCCCTGGGCAGCACAGAACCTGAAATACATGAAAGCTCAAACCCAAGGCATCAGTTGCTGCTCTTTGACGATTACCACATGAATGGGAGAAAGGAAAAGGTGGGACAGAGCAGGGACCAAGTGGGGAAATGATCTGCCCTTCAATAGCACCATCAGAAATAATTCCCAGAGTCCCTCGTTCCCGGTGTCCTTAATTCCCAGATCCAGCTGCTTCCTACCACGTCTCACTGATCTGTCTTGGTCTACCTGCTTTACCATCAACATTTTCTTGTGTTATCTGATAGAGCTGTGACCCAGGAAACTGAATTCCACGATGTCTCCCTCTCCCCTGAGCTCTGCCTGCAGCTTGCCATGCTCCACTCCCCTCCACTTGCTACCTGCTTTAAAAGCCAATTTAAAGTGGAAAAGTATCTGTCACAAACATCTTGCTTTCAGCTGCAGTATGGCACATTGCAGTAAATTTTCACATTAGGAAGAAATCAGGGTAACTTTGTTTTAAAGCAGATGTTTATCTTCCCAAGCTGTTCTGATTCAGTTTCCTCTTTGAACAGTAGACCTGGAAGGGCAAGAGAATGGGGAGAAAGAAAGATTTGGTCACAATTTAGAGTCATTTGTTCCTGTCAGAATTTATATGAGCTAAATCTTGAGCCTGGACAAGCCTTAATAACTATCATATTTAAAGTTCAACTTTACAGGGGAAAGACTGCAGGGCCCAAGGGGATAAGTAATAGAATACAGAATAGTTCACCTTTCCCGTGCCCGTTCATACCCAATCCAGCAAGGACAGGCTGGGGCTGGCCTTTCCGAGGATACATGACAGGAATTTAGCAGCCTGGAGCTAATCCCGTCGGACTAAAGTGCTGCTAATTGGGGTCCCGGCAGGATAAAGCCACTCAGGAGGTCACTGCCAAAGTCAGGAGAGCTGGCTGTGCTGCCAGCCTGTGCCACAGGGATGGATGGCAAAGCTTTGCTTCCCCCTGACCCACCCAAACAAAAGCTGCTGCTCCTGCCTGCTGTATCTCCACAAGGTTTGTTTCAGGAGAATGAACACCACGGAGACAGGAAGGTAAAAGTGAGAAAAAGCAAAAAAAGTGTTTGCATTTTGCACAGGTTTGCTGCAGAGTGAGGGGCACAGGAGGTGGTGAGGACAAGAAACAGAGCCAAAGGTTCTCCACTAAGGTGGGACAGGTCAGAAATGGAAACATCCTCACCAGAAACCCAGGAATGGCTTTAGAATATGGAAATATCCTCACCAGAAAGTCAGGAATGGCTTTAGCATATGGAATCACCCTCACCAGAAAAACAGGAATGGCTTTAGTATAGGAAACATCCTCACCAGAAACCCAGGAATGGCTTTAGCGTATGGAAACATCCTTACCAGAAAGTCAGGAATGGCTTTAGAATATGGAAACATCCTCACCAGAAACTCAGGAATGGCTTTAGCATACAGAAACATCCTCACCAGAAACCCAGGAATGGCTTTAGCATATTCTTACCACTGCAGACTGGTAAGAAATGAGTGATGCCAGAGCAAAGCAGTAATTGATTATGTCCTCTTCAGAAACTGGCCATAAACAGGGAAGTGTCTCTCATTACCAGCTCCTCTTGAGTGCAGAGTTTCCCTGCTCGAGATGACAACATGTTCTTGTCCCACAACAGAGGGGAGCTAACACAACAGAAGGCCTTGACCAGAAATATTTGTTTTAGTGGCCAGTGCTTTCTGAGGGAAGGTCCCTGAGTTCCTCCCTGCTGTCCTGTTGCTGGGAGGTTTCCAATCCAATCCAGAGGCATCAACAATGCTGCTGAGAGATCCCCCTTGCCAAAATCACTTCTGACCTCAGAGCAGGATTCAGGGCTGGCCTGTTGGGCACTAACCTATTTCTTGTCAGTGGCTCGGTCACTCGAGGTCTCCAGCATTCCCTGGAACCCCATGGAAGAGGCAGCTGGTACAGACGGGTGGTTTTTTCAATAAGAGTGTAAAAGAGAAAAAGAAGAGGGGAAAAAAAGGTAGTTAGGAAGGAGTAAGTAGTTAAAAGGATAGGAGTTAGATGGTTTGGGCAACAGCCTCGGTGGGAGGTGGATGAATGCTGATGGGCTTGAATTATTCATGCGTTCTTCTGGAGTGAGGAGGTTCAGACCAATGGCCTTCCGTGGTAACTCTCTGGAGCAAGAAACCTCATTAAAAACAGGATCTGAGTGAGACTGGTGAGAAAACAAGAGGAAGAGGAATCTCCCAGAGCAGCTGTACTACAGAAGACAAATTTCTCCAGCACAGGAGCTGAGAGGTTTCCCGTGCACGAAATCAGTTTTGGCGAAAGGACAAACACAGAGCAGAGGTCTGACATTCTTTAACCTCTCTGCCCGTGTCCCCAGGCCCTGCCCAGATGCGGAGCAGGTGAATCCTGACAGCAGCAGCTCCCACACAGAGTTCCCTCACACGGACACAGCCCAGAGCTGCCCTGAGAGATTTATTGATGTCCAGAGCTCTGCACTCCCAGCCCAAACCCAGCTCAGGGTGTCAGTCACACAAACACTTCCCCATTTTATCAGTCTGCTGATTAAAAACATTACTTCATGACACCCTTTTTGTATTTCCCCAAACTTCCTTTAGGTGGAAGCCAGGACCTTGTGAGGAGCTTTAATCTCTGATGTGTTTACTGCCCACGGTGCAGGATATGTCTGCATGAAAGGCAACATAGAGGAGAAGAATAATCCCTTATTTTAAAAAATCAGTTTCATACTGTTTTAAATTCTCTGAGTTGAAGCTGGAGCCAATTTACAATTGCTAACACCAGGTTTGCATGGAAGAGAGAAGGGAACAGCTCTAAAATTAGAAGACTAAATAATCTCAGGTTTAAAATCATCACAAATGCTGGGCTTGTAAACACTCTCATCAAGAGGAACACAAGTTCTATTGCCATACAATTGCACAGTTAGAAATAATATGGAGAGGAGCAGCAGATCTGTAAGGACAGAGGTCACACTTGGTCCTTCATCCTGCCTCCAGGGACAGCTCCTCAAAGACAGACAAACTGCTCCCTGACAGAACTTCATTTCCTGAGGCCTCCAGGAAATCCTTGCTTTCCCTCTCTTTTACCAGTAGCTCCAAATCTCTCCAAATCCTCGGCACCCTGGAGAAAAATGAATGGGGAAAGATATTTCAAGATGGCGAAACAAAAGGGGTTAAAATAACCTCAATATTCATACACTTCAGGGGTCTGGTGGGGGCTAAATCTATTTCCAAATATCTCTAGGGCTTCTGGGATGTTTAGGATCCAAGTGGAAATTTAAGTCACAGTCACTCCTGTTTCTTTAAACTGAAATATATTTCAAGAATTATGAAACTGAGGTGCTGCTATTCCAGTATTCTCAGCCCAGATCCTTCTGGTGGATGCTCAACCTTCAGACCCAAATGTTGGAATTATCTTCTTTTCTTCACACTTACATGTAATGTTGAGTAGGGGATGAGTGAACAGAGGCAAACAAGGAGGTTTTGCAGGAAAACTCATCCTGCAGCTTCAATGTCTCAAAAGGATATTTGTTAAAATAAACCAAAACATCACAATTTTAAACTTGTGCTCGTGGCTTTCACACAGGTCTGGGATCAGCACAGAGCTGCCACACAGGGACCAGACTGGATTGGCTTAAAAAGCAATGAAGAAAAGCCCTGTGTCTGCTGTAAATAATAGATTTGCAACTTGTGCAGTGCATTCACACACGGACATGTTCCTCAAATCCAATCCGAATCTCTGCTACAATCAAAGGATATCGAGCAGCACATTATGCAGCTTAAAAATAGACCCAGGAGCTGGTTGTAGCACTTACTGTAACTTTAATCTGCAAGGAACTTTTTTTGCACTGGCATAAACACTGCCTGTCAAGAGCACAATAGAAATCCTATCTGGGAAACCTCAGCATTTGGATCCCTTTTGAATACATGACCTCATTTACAGGGTGTAAGACCCAAAGCGAGTCCTGCTGAACAATGTTTTCCATGTTCAGCTTGAGCAGTATTCTTCTTCATGGCAGTGAAACATTGGTTTCTCAAGGGAAACTACAAAAAAAGAGAGAGAGGAAAAAAAGGATGGCTGCATTACATTCTCATTGATTTTACTCAGAAACATGGTGGATGCATTTTTAGGAAGAGGGAGATGGAAGCTTTGAAAAAAACTCTTTGAAAAGGCATCAGTGGGCATTTTCTGATGAGATTCATGTGATAAGATATTTAATTCTGTCTCTGCAGCTGTGTCAGTCAGAGATAGGCAGTGATAACTGCAGCACTGGAGGTCTCAAAGAGTTCCCAAAAGGAATTCTCCCTTTTATCTCTTCCCATGCCATGATACGTGCTTCTAACAGTGCCCAAAGTCTTCCAAAAAGCCACCCCAGGGACCTGCCATGCTAAATTCTCCAGTTTTGCCTAAAAGACACGTGCCCTGGAAAGCTCAGTCCTACTAAGCCTTGCTGGGACAACGTGCAGTGTCTGTGTTGAGAACAGGAACAGAGGGTGAGTAAAGATTTCACTGGCCTGAATAAAGATTTCACTGGCCTGGATAAAGATTCCACTGGCCTAAATAAAGATCTCACTGGCCCTAAATAAAGGTTCCACTGGCCTGAATAAAGATTTCACTGGCCTGAATAAAAATTGCACTGGCCCTAAATAAAAATCTCACTGGCCTGAATAAAGATTTCACTGGCCCTGAATGAAGATTTAATTGGCCTGAATAAAGATTTCACTGGCATGAAGATGAGCTGAGCAGTGTTTTGACCCAGCAGCAAATCTTACATCAATGATATAATCTCATATGGAATCAAAATGAGCTCTTAAGAGAAATTCTTCTTGAGGTGTTCAGAGTGTTTCTGGTCAAGAAAAACTGATTTTAGTGTTCAGAAAGCAGCTCTGAGGAATAAAATTAAGCCAGAGCAACCACATAAGAGCCCAGAAGTAGGAACTCACTGCAAGGACATCAGGAATAGCAGGACCATGCAGAGAAGTGCCCAAAGTCAACCAAGAATTGCAAGGAATTGTGAAGACCCTCCCCAGCTCTGCCACCAATGAACAGGTCAGGAGCCATGCCAAAGCAAGTGCAAAGGGTTCAGAGAGAGCTTTGGCCTTTTTGAACAGGAAATGACAGCCAAAGTCCCACCAGGCACAGCTTTACACCTTTAACTTCCCCTCACCACCCTCCCCTTGCAGCAGAATTTAGCTCAGCTCCCAGAAGTGGAGAACCAGAAGATGGTGCTCTTGGGCAAAGCACAACGTCTGGAGCAAATAAAATAAAATCAAATAAAATAGAATTAAGATTCCCTTGGCTTTCACGGTGTAGCAAGGGCTCCTGCACAGTTTGTTCTCAGTCTGCAGAGGATGCTGTGATGATCACCAGCAGCAGAGAGGGATGGAAATGGGGCTGTGCCTCTGAGAAATGCCCCTCACCCCTTTGGGTTCATGCACACAAACCACGGAGTAGCAAAAATAATAAAGAAATAGATTTGCTGGCAGCTGCATCAAGATCTGTTCAGAATCAAGGGATGACTTGGAGTCCTCTAAAACCCAGAGCAGAAAATGTGGCAGAGATTGTGTGGGGAGGGGAACTGGTCCAAGTCTGAGGAGCACATCCAGAAATTCTCTGCCACCACATTTTCCTGGGATGTTCTGGTATCGTCATAATGCAAAAAAAAAAAAAAGAAACCCAGTGTTTTTTAAATGCATCTCTTAAATAAACAATATTTTCTCTCGAGGATCTCCAAGTATTTTACATAAGAAAATAAATATAATTATCCACATGCCAGAGATTGAACTGAAATTATTTTCACTGCCAAGGAAATCTGTTTTCCTTCCCTTTTAAAAGAGCAAAACTGCTATTGTGCTCTTGTGAAGATGAAGCCTTGGAGTAGGAGACTGTGCCTTGTTCCTAGATTTCAATACAAAATATGCATACTCCAGAAAGGAAAGAAAAGAAATGTTTTTGTAGATAAAATCTAAAAGCCTGACTCACAGGAGACCTGGCTGTGCTTGCATCCAAGGCATGGTGAAATGAAAAGCAGACAGAAGAGTTAATGGCTATTAAGGTAAGTTTCTAGTGCCTTCCAAGGCCATAGACTGAGTCTGTGGTAAGGCATCTCTCCATTCAGCATTTTATTATTATTATTATTATTAAAAGTGTAACCTTGTAGCTAAGGCCTAGACTGGAAGAAAGAGACTTCACCAAAAATAAATTAAGACCAGGCTCAGAAACCTCTATTCCCTGAAGCGAGAGTCAATTAGTTATAATCAATTAAATAAAATTAAGGAAAACAAAGTCACATGGGCTTGGGAAAGGGGAAAAAAAAATGATAAATGAACCACCATTGGAGCCACTTGGGGAAGAAATGTCACCATCAAGGAGAAAAAAAATGGAAGCAATTAAAAAAGTTAAAGACTTTGCTTATTGCAGGGAGACGAGGGAGAGCTCCAGCCCCACATGGGTTTCAAACAGACTTTGGAATTCATTTAATTTCCTGCCTGTGCTGGCAGTTTGGGGCAGCACAGCAGCCAGAGCTCTGCCCTACTTTGCCAAGCCAGGCAGTGCCACCCCAGGAGCTGCAGCTGTCCCCAGCCCAAATGTCCTGTTCCCATTTCATTCTGGAAACCAGCCTGGAGCCCTCACAAATGCGAGCCTGGGGAAGGGATGTGTGAGCCTGGATGTTCAGAAACAGCTGGTGGGACACTGTGACTGCTTTTCCAGGTAAGAAGGAAAATATTTGGGATGATTCCATGCAGATTAGAGTAAAAACCAACTCAAGGAAAGCCCAAAATCCCCAGGCAGCTTGGTGATGATCCCACTGAAGCCTGCAGAGCCTGGATGGGAGCGCAGATTAACACCAGATCTGACAAGCCTGGTGTTAATTCCTCTCACTTTTAACATGGATGGAGCTTCCACGACACGCTGCCAACAAGAATGTCAATGAGCAGCAGCCTTGGTGGGAGGTTTCAGGATCGATAGGATCAGCTCAGGGTTCTGTTCACAGCTCAGAAATTGCTGTCACTGCAGCCAGCCCCGCAGTCCCCTCGGCTCCAGGAGCCTTGTTAAACCTCCCTGGTGGAGCAAGTAAAGCAAGGACAGAGACTCTCCAACTAGGTAAAGTTGGAAATGCCACTGTATGTTTAATTTCAGCATTTTTGAAGGGGTTTTTTTTTCAGGTTTTTGAAGCTTTCTGTTGGTTACATTTTTGGAGTTAAGACTTCTCACACTTTTTACTAAAATATTATGTTTTAGTAATGTCCTAGTTACATCATAGTAATGTCCTCCTCTCTTGGAGGAGGAGAAAATTGACAGACTGTTCACTCAGCCAGTGTGGTTTAAAGGAGGGATTCCATCCTCCAATCCACTCTCACTTTAGAGAATCTATGAATTCTGAAAAACTGTAAATAAAACTTTTTTTTTTGCCTTCAACAACTGAGCGTGTCGTGCATGCTCATTTCATGTCACAGTGTGACAGGGGGTAACCTCCCAAAGGTGTGTGGAAAATCACAGAGCTCTGGCTCTCTATTTATCTACAAAATCTTACATATTCATGCAATTATCTCATGTGTCTGTACATATTTATCACCTGACCCCGCCTATCCCTGCTTTGTATTAAAATGAGCTCAAAGTCCTTTTGGGCCTGTGCAGTTCTTTGTTCAAATTGGGTTTGGAAATGGGTCAGTGGTCTTGAAGGATGAAGTCAGAAAGATCTTCCTCAAAGTAAACTTTTCACTTTTGTTTTGTTGGCAGCCTCTCTGATCTCATAGTCCAAGCTCTCCTGCCTGGTTCTGACTGGTTTTTGGGGCCCAGGTGCAGCTACAGTTTCTTCATCTTCACAATGGCTCATTTTTCTTTGTCTCCTCCTACAAACACAACAAAGTCAAGTGATATTTAATCTTGCTCTAACTCCACCTGCTAATTGTTAACTATCCGACATTGCTCCTACTCTAAACTCTTAATCAATACAAATTGCTGCTATCCTTGTAGCTAAAATCTTAACTTTTTAACCCCTTAACTCCCCGGGAGCTCTGCTGGACGTGGCTCTGCCAAAGGGAATTTCACCTTCAGCACACCCTGCTGGGCTCCCCTGCTTGGAGACTGAGAGGGGCACAGGAGGGACAGAAACCACACTGGCAGTGTTTCAGAAGATGAGGCAGAACCAGAAGTGGTGTGGTTGGAAACATTGGTTGTTTCCCCTGCCCACCTCCCCGAGGATTTAGATTTGGGAATTTTTAAATTTTTATTAAAATTTAAATTAAAATTTGGGGATTTAAATTTTTAGATTTGGGAATCTTCGGACAAAGCAAAAGGCAGAAAAAGGAAGCAGATTTTGTGTGGTATTTTCTGCAGGACAATCCAACATCACCCTCTGGGCAGGTGTACTCCCAACTCCAATGCCCATTGCTACCACCCAACCTCAGGATTTCACCCCTCAGGTAATCAGGTGAAGGTCTCACCTCCACTCCCAGTCAGATGAAATAGCATTTCAGGAGTCCTCACCCGTGCGCCTCAGATCTGATTTTCACAATATTTCCTAATCTCTCAGCCACTGCTCCACAAGTATCTCATATTTCAAACAATTTGAATAAATCAGTTCTTGGGAGAGCTCCCTTGATTTCAGTTAAGTTGCACCTTTCAGTTTCCAACTTGTCAACATTATTCTAAAAATTCTGAGGAATAAAGCACAGCTCTTCCATCAGAAATCCCCTGAGGCCATAATATTTCCTCATGGCCCTTATTGATGAAGTGACATTTCTTAAAATAAGTTTTCTGTACTGTATACTTCACCCTGCTCCTGTTAAGATCTCCAGAAATCAAACCAAGACCACAAAAAGGTGGAAAAGCACTCCTGCTAATCTACAGAGAGGAAAATAGACACAGACATTCAGTGATTTGCCTGAGACAGTTGGACAAAACTGTCTCAGGGCTGGGAAATGAAGTGGTGCCCCTTGGCTCCCCACGCAGTGCTTTATTCTTGGGATCAGTCTAATCTATCTCAGCTTCAATAGCTTGGAAAGACAACATTTCAGTGCCTCGGGTGGTGTCATCTTCCTTCACTCAGCCCTGCAGCTCCTACAGCACTGACAACTCAGAAAACAGGAGGGCCTGCCACAGACAAAGCAAGTTTCTGCTCTCAACAAGGACACTTGCCTCATTAATGAGTTGTAGTTCCATTAACTTCGAATTATTTGTTGAATTTTGTCTTTTATCCACGGTGTTGTAAAACAAATTAAATCTGTTACCAAACTCATGATGCCAAAGCACCAAACTGCTACATCTTTAAACTTTGTTGGGTAATTTGGTATTTATCCTGAAAGAGAAGGACCACATAGGAAATATCCAGCATGAAACCTCCATCTATATTAAAAATGTCAATGCTGTTTAGACTCTGAAGATATGAATTTAGAACTGAACTGGTCTTTTTTCCATTTCTTTACCCAGAAATCCGTGGAGAAGTTGTACAGAGGTACAAGATGGACTGGCTGGGCAAAGGAATCACAGATCACAATCACCTGCCTGTCATCTCTGCTTCCCTAAAGGGCTGTAAACACACACAGCCTGTCCTGCTGATATCCCACTCTAAATGCAGGAACATGTCCTCTCCTCCTCTCCTCCTTTCCCCTCACTGATTTGTTTACAGGCATCTCTCACCTGCAAGAGATGGACAAACACTTCCCCTGTCGGACTTAACTAAGTGCAAAGAGAGTGTCTGCCATCCAACCTGACCAGAAAGCTGAAACCCAGAGCTCCCATTTTTACCTCTTTCCTCTGCACTATCTCCTGCCAGCCGTCACATATCTGCTGTGAATTTGCTTCTATACACCTGCCTGAGCTTTCTCATTTCTTTCTTTTTTTTCTTTTTTTTCTGGAATATTTTGCTGCTTTCAGAATGGGAGGCACAGGGCTGTGCTTTGATCAGATCCCTCTGCCTCTGTTATCTCAGTGTGAACATTAAGGACAGATGCAATGCAAATGCTTTCAAACATCAGCTGCCACTGCTGAGAATACCAAATCAGATGAAAAACCAGCTCTTGCTAGATTTTTACCCCTTTTCTATACTATCCCCTCACTTATTCACAGATCTGTATCAAGATACTTCTATTTAAAGATAAATCTCCCCAATTTCTGCTACAATCATCCCCCCTCTTCCCCAAAATGCAAGTTCTCACTACTTCATGCTGTATTTGTGCTTGGTTTTAATGTGCTGCAGTCTCTGCTGTGGAGGACCTTCGTAGGAATGCACTCCCACACCTGAGCCAGTGTTTCCAGGTAAGAAAAGGTTTACCCAGGAACTTCCATGCTCTTTTCCCAGGCCAGGTGCCAAGCAGAGATACTGGTGGAACACCTGTACCTCAAAACCTGCTGCCAATTTCATTGGGTGAGGTGCCAAAAGCCCACCTGGACCATTCAGTGCTTAAAAGACTGCACAGAGCTGCTCAATTGTTTTTTTGGACTGCCTTAACCAGTGCAAGAGTTCTAACTGCACTGTGTTCAACTTATATTTCCTTTGTTTGATACTGTTTATCCTTTTTGTCATTATTAAAACCTTTTCTTTTACAAAGCATGTCCAGGCAAGTTGTCTCACTGTTATTAAGCCACCCTGAGGTCTAACCCTCATACCTGATACATCTTCAGGGAGCTCATTCCACTCTGGCCAGGTATAAGAGTGTCTCAGACCTTCAGCCAGGCCTGGTTTCAGCAGGGGCAGGAAGGTGTCCCCATCTCAGCCCTACATCCCACCTGCAAAGGCCTCTCCAAAGGAAGGAGCACATCCTCCCAGCAGGGGTGCAGGACACCAGCTCCCAGCTCTGTCCTTGTGCCACTACACCAGCTGCACTGAATCTTCCCTGCCTTCACAAAAGGAGAGGCACTGAGGGCTCTGCTTTTCCCTCAGTGGACACCTCTGAGGAGGCTGCTGAGCATTCTCAGCACGTGGGATGAGACTGAGTTATTTGGAAGCTCAGTGGAGCTGAATTCCGCCTTTAATGCTGGCTT
The DNA here is from genome assembly GCA_910950805.1 of Acrocephalus scirpaceus scirpaceus. Lineage (NCBI taxonomy): Eukaryota > Metazoa > Chordata > Aves > Passeriformes > Sylviidae > Acrocephalus > Acrocephalus scirpaceus. The sequence goes on from OU383783.1 coordinate 3,647,411, forward strand.
GATTGATTTACTGGGAGCTCTTTCTCACCACTGGCTTTGCAAAGAGTGAAGACCAGGGTTGTGTCTAGTTAGTCTAGCTGAGGTGTTAGGGCATGGGCTGGACTCGATGATCTTGGAGGTCTCTTCCAACCAACTCTGTTGGGATATTATGAGAGATGGGACCACAGAGAGATGTCTTAAAGCAGGATTTATTGCTCTTCTCCTACAGTCTCATGAAGGGGGAGAACATCTTCACCATATCAGTCAGAATTCAGTGGTCAGTGGTCACAAGACCACAGGTTACAAGGGGTTTTAAAGGTTTATTAGCCAATAAACTACTGCCACAAAGAATGCTTTTACTTTCACACCAATCCCTAATTAGTTTTATATGTTTTTGCCTCAGTGAGGACCTTTGTAACCAATCATATAATGACACACAATCCTACAGAATTACACCTTAAAACTTATTACCTTTATAACTACTTCTGTATCTTAAACTTTAAACTGTAAAACTTTCCACTACCTAGCTTAACATGTTTCTACTCAAACTACAAACCCACATTCTTGCTTATGGTCTCTAAATCTGGAAGCCTTTTCCAAGGTCTCAGGTGGAACCTCGTATTCATTTCTGTGTTTGGGCCTGCATGCACGAGGTTTGGAGAATTTTCCCTGCCTGGAATTCCCACACTAATCATTCTGTATTCTGTATTTTGTATTTTGTATTCTGTATTCTTTCTGTATTCTGTGATCTGTATTCTATATTCTTTCTGTATTCTCTATTCTCCATTCTCTGTTGTCTATTCTGTCTTAGGGTGAGAGTTAATTTATCTGCTCCACTGAGCTGAGCTGGGCGTGGGGCCTGAGCCACCCATCCCCAGTGCCCCCAGGGATATAGAGGGGCTTCCAGGGAGCAATCAGGCACTCCCTGGCCATGGAATCATCACCATTTTTCATCTCTCTTCCATTTCCCAAGTCCAGCTTAAAGGAGACATCTGAGGATAAGTGAAGTCGGTTGAAGGATTCCACCCTTCCCTTTTCAGAGCATCCAGCAAAGAGTTCCCACCTTCCTGCAGTGCTGGACATGATCCTGGACATGGACACGGGATAAAGGCCTGTTTTTCCAAAGGAGTAATTGAGGTAAAAATAAAAATCCATGTTCCTTGCCTGAGTTTGTCACTGACTGTGTGTGTCACCCTGGGCAAGGCCCTTTATTTCTCTCAGCTGGGTTAGTACCTCAAAGTGCTTCCCAGAAGTGAAAGTAATGGGAGGAAATAGCAGTGCCCAGTGTAAAATTAATGTCTGCAGCCAACACTGAATCCCAGGAAAGAGGCAGGATGGAGACAAGGCATCACTTACGGGTGTATTTTTCAAGAGGCAAAGGCTATAATGCATCTTATTCCACCTGACAGGTGTCACAGACCCTGGTGAAGTTACCCTGGGTTCCAGCACAGCACTTCTCTATAATTATGCAAGTTACCCTGGTTCCAACCATGGGATATATTCTCACAAATGACCCTGATTTTTCAGGAGCACTCCTCTTTTCCAAACATAATTTTGCATGCACAATAAACTGTGGATTTCAGAGCAGCACTTTAAGCATCTGAATATCAGGCTGCACCTACGGATTGTTTAGACAGACACTTTAATACTGTAATTTGTTAGTGCAATTACTTAAGTGGGGAAGGCTGTGTGCAAGGAGGCAGTAAATAATTAAGACCACCAGAGTGGAGCCCAGGGCACAATTTTAAAATCTTTTATCTAATACCTAAATTTGGCAAGCAGAGGGAAAAAGATGCTTGAGGAGAGCACACAGAGCCAATCAGCACACAAGCCTCCCATCGCACCACACAATCTAGTTTCACTTATTGCTGGGGATTATTTTTGAATGCTCTGATTCTAAAGTTATCAAAATTGGGCTATTGTAAGCAGTTGGTGCTGCTTGGCTTTTTCAGAGCCTCATCAGGACTTTAAAAACACAGATGGCTGTTCTATAATAAAAAAAAAAAGAATTTACCTGCAGTGATGCCTTTACACCAGAATAATCAGGTTGTAACAAGAGCAGGAACAAGGCATGTATTCAGCATGGGTATGTTACACTCTGGACTCCAGGGCTGGCAGTATAAACAGGTGCTATGCTGAAAATAGCAAGCCTCATTAATGCATCATTTAATAAAATGCCCCATTTTCTTATTTTCCAGGTCCCTTTACATCTTCCATAAAGATGTAAATTTCTCATCTCAACTCTGCGGTGTGATCCATCTCGAACCTCAGAAACGGGTCTGACTACAGCGGTTGACACATAAAACACCACACAAAAGAAACACTAAAACCCTTTATGTACGTGATTAAGGCTACTCAGAATGCTCCCTCTGTAGCCCTGAAAATAAAAAGCTTCTCTCTGATTGAAGCTGTTGCTCCAGCAGCATTTGAACTCCACGATGTTTTAGGAAAATCAAGAGACAGAAAGCCTTCAACAACTCCCTCTTGCAGAAAACCCATTAAACACAACAAATTCCACAATGTCAAATCAGTGGCTTGCAGGGTTTTTTTTGGTTGGGTTTTTTTTTCCAGATTCAGTATTTGGAGTGGGGAAAGTGTCCAAGCCAGCAGAGCATGGTAGGAAAAACCTCACAGAATCAATGCAGGAGAAATCCTGGAGCCAAAGAGAACGAGAGGCAGCGGGGTGGAGATAAAACCACTGCTTGCAAAGTCATTTCTTTGTGGCCAGCAGAGAAATCCCTTCAGAGGCAGCGAGACAACAAAGCCCTGTGTGCTCTGTCAAGAGGATAAAACAAGGCAGAGTGGTCTGTGCCTGTGGATTGTACTGGAACAGACTTCCAGGCCCTGGGCATGAAGGGAAAATGATGACTGGGTTGCTCTGAGGTTGTTTCTGGGAAGCTGCTGATCAACCCCACAAAAGTGAATGGCAGCTGTAAAATCTGATTTTTTTCCCTCCCTTCCTGAGGTTGAAGAGAGTTGCTGAATTGCTTCTGGATTTCTCAGCTTGGAAAGCTGACACCCTGTAAAGCTGAGGGACTCTGGGTTTTGAGATGCCAACATCCCCAAGGATTTCAGGTCTTTAAACAGGAATTTTCCCTGGAAGCCCTCACCTTCTGCAGTTTCCACAAGAACTTTGTATCAGGATGATCTGTAACTTTCTGTAAGTACATTTAGATTTCACAGGGTTTGGATTTAATTGTCTGGTAGAACATCCAGACTTAAATCCTGCTTCCTGTGGTGCTGCAATACCTGAACAGGATTTGCTTTTCAGTCATCTCTTGCTTTGTCTTTCTTCATTCCCTTGGTGGGCTGGGCTTCACACAGCCCTGATGCATGACAAAATTAGAATTCTATAAATTCTCACTGTCCTCAGGTCTCCCTTTGCACCAAAAGCAGAAGAAAATTTCCCCTGACTTCATGTTGGAGTTCTGTAAAGGACAATTTCAAACTCAGGGAAAGGCAGAAATGACCAAAGTGAGGAAATTGGAATATTTCAGAGATAAGCTCAAAACACAGAGCAATAGGAGACACAATTTGGCAAGGCAGTGTAGGATTCCTCTATAGAGGCAATAGCAGAGAAATATGTCATATCTGCATAAAAATGCTCTTTATCTTGTTATCCACAGGAAATGTCCCTTCATAAATCTCCATCACCTCCACGGCCTTGTGCAGATTCGCTGGGGTCTGGTGACAAAAGACACCACAGGATCAATCCCAGGATGGTTTGGGTGGGAAGGGACCTTAAAAATCATCTCACTCCAATCCCCTGCCACTGGTAGGGACACCTCCCACCAGACCAGGCTGGTTTTTCTTCTCCCTGCCCAGCTGCCTCCTTTTGCAGAAGTGTTAACAGAAAATCTCTTTGATGCCACTGTGTCTTTATCAAGTTTCACTGAAAATAGCTAATAGGATCCAAAGTTGTGAGAGGAACAAAGAGACAGCGAATTCATAAATCTTGTTTCCTTACTAAACCAAGAGGAAAGAGATAACATGTATTAGATAAAAAAATGACACCAGAACATGAGATTTTCACCTGTTGATGATAATGATTGATGATAATGTATTTTAAGAAGAGCATTTCAGTCAGTTTCCTTGAGGGAGTTTGTTATCATTGCTCAAAGTTATAATGTTAAGCTGTGGTGTCCCAATAATTTCTTAGAGTGCAGCTTCTAATTAAATGAGCTAAAAATCCTTCATTGAAAGGAGGATAAATAGAAGGATCAAAAAGAAGAAATCTTTTGTTTAAACAAAGATCACAATCATCCAGCAGGTACAGCAGAAATATTCAGGCACTTGTTACAGCTGGGCACAGGTTTGTTTGAAGTCATGTTCACAGCTCCCTCTAGGAAACAAAAACTTTCCTTCTATTAACTCCTTGTGTTCTTCACCCTCATAAATAAACAGGGATTGATGTTTTAAACTCTATTCTTATTAGAAAAATTCTGCAGATTTCTAGAGACAAGCATACTGTCAATATACAAGCATATTCATACCCTAACACTTAATTAAGAGTCAGTGAAATCCCTCTGTATCAATAGGGGTGGGAAAAGCCGGAGTGTTACCGTTTGCAAAATATTCAGAGATCTTCAAAAGAGATCAAAAGTGGTTCTGCATTCCTACAGATTTTGCCAGACAAATCCACACCTACCCTCTGATGAACGGAGCTCCCAGGAACATCAGTAGTGCTGCTTCTCTGTCAGACTCTCCCACAAGCTGTCAGGTTTTGTACCCTGTGCCTGTCACGTTCCCCATTCCAGTGCTCCATTCCCATTTATCCTCTCATCTTGATGTGAAAATAAACAGGATACGTGTGCTGCTCATGTCATCTTTGCTTGGAGCAGGTGTCCTTGTGTCGTGGGTTGCAATGCAAGATGTAACCAAAATTATGTATGTCAATAATAATGTATCTATTGCCAGCTGTTAAACCAGCTGGGGCAGTGTTCTTTATCTCTTTCAGGACCCATCCTCCCTCCAGGGGATCTCTGCTGTTCATGGGCCATCCAGGCTCACTGCAGGGCTGATACAATGACATCATCCCATGGAGAGATGCTCCGCCCAGTGGGAGGAGCCCAGCATTCCTACCTGGATAAAAGCTGAGATTCAGAACAGCAGCACAGCCTGTTTGCACTGCATTCCCAGAGGAAGATCGAACTCATCCCACCACCACTGGACCTTCAGAGGAAAACTCCACCCTTGTACAGGATCATTGCTCCAACAGAGCCACATCTGTCACTGCAGGAGGGCTTGGTTGAACTGCTCCCAACACCTTGACCAGCAGGATGTCAGGCTGTGTTCTGACTCTGTCAGGGTTTTTTTGTACTTCTACATTTTTATTTTAATTCTCCTAGTGAAGAACTGTTATTCCTATTCCCATATCTTTGCCTGAGAGACCCTTAATTTCAAAATTATAACAATTCAGAGGGAGGGGGTTTACATTCTCCATTCCAAGGGAGGCTCTGGCTTTCACTGGCAGACACCTGTCTTTCCAAACTGGGATACCTTGGAATGCTAGCACCTACTTGCAGTGAGTAATAAAAATTTCTTCAGGCAGTTTGTTGGGGAATTTTTCTCCTCCCCATTTTTGTGCAGGGTCTCTTTAGTTCCTTTTTTAGAATTTTTTTTCAGGGTTATCCCCTTGCCCTCAAAATAAGTCAGGAATGCTGTACACTGAAGTTAGCAAATTTTAATGATAATGAACCAGGACAGATCCCTGCACAGTTTTGCCACTTGACCCCATCATTTCCCTAAAGGGAAAAAAAAAAAAAAAAAGAAGTATATTTAAGATCCATCCACAGCTGGCTGTTCCATGGGCTCTGATGTGTCTGAAAACTCAGGATCACATCATGAGAGAACCCTGAGGAGCCTGTGCTGTGTCAGAAGGAAAACCAGAGCAGGAGGGGAAGTGCACACAACCCCAGAGACACAGAACATGCTTGAAGGAGGAGGAAACCATGCAGCAGTTTTAGGGTCCCTACGAGTATTTCTGGGAAATTCTTTGCCACCAGACAAGCCATGGATATCCCAGCTGGTAAGGATTGATTCTTAAAGCACCAGAAATGATTCACACCAAAACTCTGCAGGGACTTTGTGTGGTGTCACTGCTGGCTGGAATGGAAAAGAGGGACAAGGACTTGCTGTGCAAAATTTACTGCTTTAAGTAAAGCTGCACTTCCCCTTTAGTGTGAAACATTCAAAGTTTGCAACTAGAACAAAGGATACTTCCTCAAAAACAAGGCTCTTAGCAGCTGACACAGACTTTGAGTCAGTGCGTGGCATTTCTCGGCAAATTTCAGAAGGGAAATAATTTGTACATTTTAATTAAAGTATTTGGAGATGAGGGGAAGGCAGGGAAGTGTTGTTAACTGATAAACCTTTCAAGGGACAGTGGCATGAGAGAGCTGCAGACAGACCTCAGCACAACGATGGGACCCACAACCAGATCAATTCTTGCTAAAATACAGTCTTTGATAATGGACATTAACAGCAAATAAAGCAAAAACCACAGAGAACAACGCCCTCGTTGCTCGCATTTCCCTGAAGTTCATTCTTTTGTGCAAAAGATTTAAAATCATGCTGAATGCTATTTTTACATTAAATATAATCAGGGAGAATGAGAAACTAATATTCTCAAATTGCAATTATGAAAGAAAATATGTAACATTTGAGGTGCTTCATTTAGAGAACACTCCAGGTTAATTATATGATTTTTTCTAATGAAGATATTTTCATGAATACTTAGGATTGTTGCATTTGTCTCATCTGGTAATGAATAGATTGATACGCAGATGATTTCAGCATCTCATTAAAAGAGCTGCAGAATAAATGCTGAAACTCATTCAAGTGAATTGAGAATGCTAGTTCCCATTATGCTGCTTCCCAAGTTTAATTAATAAGTTGTATTGTTACAATTAATCATAGTCAGATGGTTATGAAAAGTGAGTTTTTATGGTCCCGACGCTTCCTAAGTGCACACTGTGGTACATCTGCATTGCTCAGGTCCACATGCAGTAAACCCAGCAATAGTTACAATAACATCTCAGTACCTGGGGTGACTGTGGAGCTCTTCATGCTGAATTAGCACTGATCTGCTTTATTTAGATGCCCACTTTGTTGATGTCACATCATGCAGTGGGAAGCTGTGTGTAAAACAGGCAGGGCTGGGGGCCCAGGCTCGTCTCCTGCCAGAGCAGATCACAGGCAACAGGAAATTGCAGGATTCAGGGCTAGAATAATGGGATGATGTTTTGTTGTTGCTGAAAGGTTTGCCCAGGTGAGCAGAGGAACAAAACTCCTTCATCAGTGGTGCTTGTGTGATCAGTGAGGGGACAGTGACAGCAATGGGCACATGGAGAGTGGGAAAGGGCTCAGCACCACTTCTGGCTGGCCTGGTGCCTTGGGCTGCAATGCAAGGTGTAACCAGCAGTGTGTGTTCTATCCCCAGCTGTTAAACCAGGTGGGGCAGTGTTCTCTATCTCTTTCAGGACCCATCCTCCCTCCAGGGGATCTCTGCTGTTCATGGGCCATCCAGGCTCACTGCATGGCTGATACAATGACATCATCACATTGGGAGATGCTCCGCCCAGGGGGAGGAGCCAAGAATTCCTACCTGGATAAAAGCTGAGATTCAGAACAGCAGCACAGCCTGTGTGCACTGCATTCCCAGAGGAAGATTGGACCCATCTCACCCCCACTGGACCTTCAGAGGAAAACTTCACCCTCCTACAGGATCATTGCTCCAACAGAGCCACATCTGTCACTGCAGGAGGACTTGATTGGGCTGCTCCCAACACCCTGACCAATGGGGTGTCAGGCTGTGTTCTGACACAGTCAGTGTTTTCTTTTTGTTTGGTTGCTTTTTTGTACTACTACATTTTTATTTTAATTCTCCTAGTAAAGAACTGTTATTTCTATTCCCATATCTTTGCCTGAAAACCTCTTAATTTCAAAATTATAACAATTCAGAGGGAGGGGGTTTACATTCTCCATTCCAAGGGAGGCTCTGGCTCTCCCTAGCAGACACCTGTCTTTCCAAACTGGGATACCTGGGCACACGGAGCCTTCATCAGCCAATTCTAACACCAGAAATTTCAATGAACCCAGCTCAAAACAGCCCTAAGTGTTCCCAGGGAGCAGGAAAATTGTGTGGAGAAGATTTGCTGAAGGAAACCAGCAGTTCTCCCCACCTGGGGACTCTTTCCTGCTGTTCTCTGTATGCAGGGGGAAGCAGGGAATTTACAGCCTCGTTCCAGCCCCTGCCAAAAATCCTGTCTAACCAACCCTGGGCATCCCAGGCACATCCACCACTGCTGCTGAGGACTTCTGCCTTCCTAACCCCCAGCTTTTCTCACTGTTTCTCACCTGTCCAGCTTCTCCTCTCGCTGAAATTTATGTCACAGCCCTGAGAGTGGTGAGAGCCCTTTGGAATGCAGTTTACCCTGACAGCCATCACTTTCCCTGGGCGGGAGGAGTGAAACTCCTGCTGTCACTCTCAATTCAGGGCTTATTTCTTAACTGTAAAACGAGTGACCTTCCTCTGACCTGCTAAAAAAGCATTTGCTTTTCTACTTTACCCGGTCATTCTGCAGCTTTCTAACCCTCCGTGCTTTATGGGGTATTAAAAGGAAACCTGCTTTTGACACCGCATCTGAAATTTTAAGATCTTTTTGCCGGTAATAAATCAAGGGCCTGATCTAAAAGCCAGAGATGTCAATAGGAAGAATCCCATTTTTCTATTTCAGTGGGCTTTAGATCATAATTTTGGTTTTACCAGCAGGTTTTCAATCTTTCCCATGTGCACTTTTGTCACAGTTCTGCATCACCGAGGGACTTGCACTCTGAGGAAAGAACATTATCACACTCAGAAGTAAAAGTTGGTTGTTTTCTTTCTTCCAAGAGTTGAAACCCCCCAAGAAATACAATTGAGAGGGATTATTTCAGACTCTCTTCCTCTTTTATTCTCAATTACAACTGAGATATTAAATAACACCAAACTGCAGGCTCTTCTCAGAAGATCAAAGAGAATTTCCTTTCGTTGGATTCTCATTGGTTGAATTCAAAGTGCCTTAATTTTGCACAAACCTTTACCTGTAAAAAAACCACCACCAAGGCTTCATTTCTTCACCAGGGTGATGCCAGGTTTTCTAATCATGTTCCTTGAGCTGATGTAGTTTGTTCCTCATTTCAAAAGTGCTGTAATTTGGGAGCTTCTGGTCCTGTAATTCCTTGAAGGCTGAGCTGCTAACAATGTGTTGTTTTGACAGGCTATTTATTTTAGAGTGGACTTGGAACTGCAAAGATGACTTGAATAACTAAGCTGGAGTTATTATCTGATCATGATTTCTCTTTGAAGTTTAGGCCAAATTAAATTTAACACCACTGTGATTTATTTCTGGATGCTTTTGTGCCAGATGTACTCATATTATTTCTACTGAATTATTTGGTAATTAAAAATATATCTACTTCTAATAAATCAAAATATTATGGGTAGCTTTTCATTGTTGTCAGAAATGACTTGATAAATATATAAATATTATTCATTTTTGCCTCAAAACTGGCTAATGAAAAAGAAATGGATTCTACAGGAGAGCTGTTGATTTCATAATTGTGAAATAAAAAAGTTACATAGGAAAAATGTTGATTCTTCTAGGCAAAACTTTAAAGAGGAGGAAGAGAAGAAAAAATCTCTCAATCCTCTCCCTGCATTGCTTTTGCAGCCTTTTGAAAATAAATGTTTGCTTTAAAGTTGCTAGTTTATAATTTAATTTCCCATGATCAGATTTGCTCCTTGAACACCCCTGGGGGTGCCTGGTCAAGCAAGAATATTTTAGGTAACTTTAATATACCCCAAAGATCTGACTGTGAGAGAAGTCCTTGGCTCAAGAATCCCAACCAGGATTTTTAGTTTCAGTGTTCATCCACAGGAGATTTTTGGAAGGAACATTAAGTAGGGGGTTGAGGAGGCAGAAAAAGACACTTCAATAAGACCTCGGTTCAAACAACTAAAAATAAAAATTCCTAAAAACACAAGGCAGGATCAATAAGTTGTTGTGAGAGGTGTCTTTTAAGACACAAATATTCTGCAGAAAACACATGAAACTCAGGTTTGCTTAGGCACACTTTTAGATGCACAAAGCACAAATACTTTGGCAAATATTCTCATATTTTTCAGCCACTGGAAGGGAACTTAACCCTTGAAATCTTGATGGTGCTGCCTCATGGTAGAAATATCATTTCCTCTCCCCGATAAGCAAAGGCAGCACAGCAAACCCAGCTCTGACAGGTCCTTAACAACCACTTCTCTATTTTATAGAGGTTTTGGTGACCTGGGGTGCTCAGAGGAATTCCAGGAACTCCATCAAGGGCAGGAAGCAGCACCTTGGTCCTCCCCAAACGATAAAAACTGAGGATTTACTTTCTACAGCAGCTCCTGCAGGTCGTTTATGCTGAAGTGCATTCCAAACCATTAGTCCACGAGAGGAGACCTCCATTTCTGGGAAGCTCCATTAAACAAAAATAATAAAAAGTGATGGTTTTGTGATGGCTCCCCACGTTAATTGGCTGATGTGGAAAAGGATGTGCAATCAAACCACATCACAGCACGATGATTTCTTAATTAAACAATAAATTAACAGTGGTGGAGATCAATACTCAATTCCATTTGCAAATGCCAGATGGGTCCAAATTTGGAAAAGGTCACCCACGTTGTAGATTAGCTCTCCTGAAATAACCAGCGAGAGGAGATGCAGTGTAGCCTGTTAATTTGGATCACATTTTGAAAAATGCGAGTAATTACTTATTTTCAGCGTTGAGGAAATTAATACAAAGATTATTGAAAGGCTGCAAATTTCACAGCAGCTTGAAAAATGTGAACTGAGTGGTGCAAGACCGGTGCTAAATTTAAGGGGAAAATTTAAAGCTGGCTGGGCAGAATTTGGAGAGGAGTGAGGTGTGTGCACTTCTGTTCTCATCCTCCTTAGAAGAACCATCAGTGCAATTTCAAGCTCTGCAGAATTTCTTCCTTCCAGAGATGAACAGCCAGAAACCAAGTTTGTCTACTTGAGCAAAAAGAATAACTGTGCAGGAAAATGGCAGGGAGGAGGCTGAGTAAAATTCTAAAAAAACATATCCATAAGTGATCAGGCTGCCTGATTTTTATAAATATCCAGATGGAGAATGCAATTCTCTGTCTGATGCATTGTATTTTACTACGTACATAAAATTACAAGGGAAACCCAAAAAATCCACCCCAAGTTCCCAAGGCTGGATTCCAGTTCCTTGGACGAGAGGGAGGTTCCTATATCAGGTGTTTCTGAGCTTAACTCAGGGTTCTTCTCCCTATTTATCATATTAAAAGATTAATTTCTCCAGGCTTCTAACATATATCACTAAAATTAGGCAGCACTAATCTCTCTGCCTTTCCCCATTCTCCCAACTGTTCCCTGCTAAGGTCTCACATTCCTTAATCCTCGTGGATTATGGAGAAGAAAGAGACTCTCATCCCACTGAAAAGTTCCTGAGCAGAACTATCAGGAGAGATCCCAAATTATTTTAAGCAGCTGCATTAATTGGACCCCACTCCAGGATGCTGACAGACTTCTGAATCTCAGGCTAACCTTTAATTCCCTCTTGTGAAGGACCTAGCTCAGAATTACTTGAGATTCCTCCTGCTATTGATGAAGATGAGATTGTCTTATTCAACAGAGATTAATAAAGGGAGAAACTCAAAATGGACACCTTGTAGAGGATTTCTGCACAGCTTCCACCTCTCAGCTGTTCTCCTGAAATGAGTATGAAAATACAATAGTCAATAACCAGACCCCACAGACAATCAGGGAAGATTCAGGCTGGAATCATCCCTCAGCATGAATGACTGGCTCAGCAATGACACCATCATTAATACCCTGGCAGCTGCATGTCCTAATTAATCTAATATTTTGTAGTCTATTAAGTATCTGATGCAGTGTTGAAAGAGGAGAGCCAAGCAGGACGCTGAGCAAACCCAGGGACGGAGCATCCCTTATGAGGGGTTTTTTCCCTCCTCTTCACAAAGCAAGCTCTGTCCTGTGACAGATAAGAAGATTGATTTCACACAGCAGCTGATGCCCCTGGTTTAATTTTTATTCTTTTCTTTACAAACAGTAAGTGCTGTTTGACCAAGAAGTAGGTGCCAGTCTGTCTGACACCTTCGGCAGGGCGAGCACTCCTGCTCTCTCCTGTTCCCTTTAATGGCCTGGAAAGGGAACACAGCTCTCAGCTGGGAAAGCACTGAAGGAAGATACATGCACTCACCAGGAGGGAACAGAGATTCAGCCTAAAACCACATGTATTCTAATTCCAGTTCTTTCATTTGTACTGGTGTAACTAGAGCTTGGAAGAAAACAACTTCTTTCCACAGGGTGCCTTATCACAACTTCCTTAAATAGTTATTATTTAGGCAAAACAGAAAAAAAAAATCCTTTAATTCAGTTCCTAACAAACTAACAGCAGGGCAGGGAGGAGAGAGAAATGCAGGGCTTGGGGCTGACTGATCCCTCCCAAGGGAGTGCAGAGAGCAGCATCTCCTCAGCTCCAGATGCAGAATTTGCTGCCCCAAATCTGAGCCCTCCTGCAGCAAAGGGCCACGACAACCCAGCCTGAAGGGCCACCAGCTGCTCAGCAGCTTCCCAGGATGTCAAGGGAGGAGGAAAGGGCATTGCCAAGGAATTCCTTGTGGGCAGTGCAAGCAGATAGAGAGGAAGGGAGTGATGGTGATGCCTTAAGTTTTAGCTTTCCTGTATTTCAGGTTCTGTGCTGCCCAGGGGTGCAGCTCTGAGCTCACAGGCAGTGTCACTCAGCTCTCTGCACACAGCAGGGACACAAAACAAATCCTTGTCCTGCTGCACACCAAGGACAACTTTCAGCCCAACAGCACAAACAAGGGTGGCTGGAGGGAGGAACAAGAAGGATGGGAGCTCACAGCCTGGAGCTGGAATGGGACAATTAAACCCCAATGTGCAAATGGACCAAAACTTATAAAAGCGTGAGACCTTGTGACCGTTTGTCCATTTTGTGTCCATTTTTTGTCCATTTTGTGTCCATTTTGTGACCATTTTGGGTCCCCCTTGGGTGTAGCCCTGGCCAGGCCCTGTCCTGCCCAAGGTGTACCCTAAAGGCCTTTCAATAAATCCCTACTTTATTCTCTGTCTCTGCCCAGTCTCTGTTCCAGCTCAGCCCTCCCAAGACATCCCTGGCACACAGTGGCTGCCAGTCCGATGGCTGTCACACAGGAAGGTGACATCCCCCAGCCCCCTGCTCCCCCACTGCCCTCGGGGTTTAGAGACCCACCCCGAGCCCAGCAGTGCCCTCATGACTCAGGAAATCTCCATCATCTTCATCCCAGATCAGGGGAGAGCAGCAGCTGAGAATCCTCCCTTAAAAACCCCAAACAGCATCATGAGCTGAAATCCCATTGTGGATAATGCCCTTAGACACGTCCCACTGTGAATAATGTCCTTTGGATGGGAACACCGAGATGTACACAGATATCTCTGTTTTTAAGAGGTTACAGCATTACTTTTCTACTATTACTGACACCTTTTTAGCTTAAAATGAAAGTAGCCGACACAAAGAGCTCCAATTCAGCCGGGAGGGATTGCCAGGAGGCATCACAGCCCTTGATTGCTTTCGTTTAAGCACCCTCAGAAAGCTCTGTAATTGTTCAAGCAGAGGCAGTTTCTCTGCTACTCCAATTTTCTGCTTGGAAGATGGGTTCTAGGTGATATCAGCAGCATTTGGTTTTTCTAAATCCTAAAACTGTGTGTGTGTGTATATATACATATATATAATAATCAGCATGAAAAATTAGGGAGTACTTTCTGCTGAAACTGTGGAATCTTTGCCCTGGCTTCCTTTGCTCAGCCACATTCTGCTATTACAGTAATGCCATTATGTCTATTGGCCTTTCATCCTTTTTTTTTTTCTTTTTTTGCCTTAAAATGGATCCATTTTTAAACCCATTTTACAACACATCGCTCTAATGTGTCATTTCTACCCTTCCCACTTGAGTTTCAGGCTTTGTCCAAGACTCCAAAACTACATCATAATCTCTTCCAGCAAAGCAAAATAATCCCATTTCCCTTACACAGGAGCAACACATTTAACTGTGAAATGCAAATAATTCTAAATGTTAGAGAGATGGGGGAGAAATTTCCTGACATAAATTTTCCTATTTAACAGCTTACAAAAGAGAGTTGTCCTCAATGCCACCGAGCCCTAAAAATTCTGGCTGCAGCTCAGCAGGAGGGATAACACACATGTAAATCCTGCTGATCAATATGGGAATTATGTGCTTTGTCTGAGCAAGATCTATGCAAATATAAATAAGTTATTGGTACCTCCCTATGCTTCACATAAAAGGAAATGCAGTTCCAACCTACAGACAAGCACAAGGGTAAGAACTACACAGACAGTCCTGGAATAGGTATGAAATAATTTATATTAGACAGTATTTTGTGGATTGGAATGGGGTTTATTTTGTGCAGGGCATCACAGAGCAACAAAAGTTCTCAGAGCTTAATCTGGTTTATCCTTGGGGAGCAACGGAGGCCCCAAATAACCCCAATTAAACCAGCACCAGTTGAGGAGAGCCCAAATTAATCCAGGCTGTCAGTGGAGATGGCATTCAGGCATTTGGACACAGGTCATGCTTTAATAAAACTCACAACGTTCTCTCCCCAGGTTGTCATTTAATAAAATTTTAGAACAATTTTTGTCACCAAAAAAAAAAAAAAGAAAAAAAAAGAAAAAGTTGCCCTATTAATTCCTAAACCACAGTTTTAAGTGCAGGCAGAAAACGAACAGCTCAAGATGATTCCAACATGGCCTGAGAAGCCACTCAAGTGCAAAGGTGTTGATGAAACAAATGCTGCTGTTACTCTGCAACCCCACAAAGCAGTTTGGGGAGCACTTTTTTAACCACAATATTTTTTTGCTTTTAATCCAAAGTTGAGCACAATATATTTTTTGCTTTTAATCCCAATCCTTCTTCCCTGTCCACAGGCTCTGAGCTGTGGAAATCCAAGCCTGGCAGAGATTATTGCCCAGAAATATCAGATCAGGTCCAAAGTTATTTACCCAGGCTGGTCCCCATTTCTATGTTATATTTAAAATACAGGAAGAAAATGCATTTACTATAAAGCAACTTGAATATTCTTTAAAATCTTTACAATCAAGTCAGACTATGGGCTGGAAAGATTTCATTATTGCTCCTTCACAGAGAAATACTGCAACACTTCCATTGCTTTTTCAACAGCTGAGGAAGATCTTGTTCCCTCTGCACTTTCAGATTTTATGAGGCCTTCCATTATGTGAATTATGGGGGGTAGGTCTGACCTTGTTGCAATTTAAATTGACCAGTCATGGGTCAACATTTGCAAAAAATGCTGAGCATCTGAAGTTTATATAAATTTTTGAAGCGAGTTATAAAATAATAAAATTAGTCAAGAACGGCGGCATTTTTTAATTCCAGCTGAAAGAAAGATGAAGTGGGAAATATATCAGGATTGATGCAGCTGAACCTAATAAAATTTTAATTTTTTTCTCTCCACCTGCATCACCTTTTGTTTAACTTTGAATCAACTGCTAAGTTCATGCAAAACTACCGGCCCCAAAAGTGCTCAAAGATTATTACAGGTGGGGAAAATCAGCAAACTGGAAACTGTTCTGTACAAGACCCCCCAAACCAATGTCGATTTATATTTTACATATCAAAAGTCAAATATGGTGCAGAATTTATTTTGACTGACCTCTGACATTTTTGATTAAGTCCCATGAATTCATTTATTTCCCCAC
Organism: Acrocephalus scirpaceus scirpaceus; assembly: GCA_910950805.1. Classification (NCBI taxonomy): domain Eukaryota; kingdom Metazoa; phylum Chordata; class Aves; order Passeriformes; family Sylviidae; genus Acrocephalus; species Acrocephalus scirpaceus. The sequence continues at coordinate 3,663,218 of OU383783.1, forward strand.
CTGTGTGAGAGGATGTATCTGCCACACCTTTGAAAATGGGGGTCGCTCCATTGAAAGGTTCTAAAAACCTTTCAAATAATAATGAATTTTCCTTCTACTGCTCTCACTCAATGCTTTTGTCAAAAGTTCTTTTGTCAATTATTACTCTAGAGCAAAAAACATCTTCCTTGGCAGAATAAGGGAATTAATTTATTTTCTTTTGTAATGTACCATCATTAATGGATCCAGCAGGATCTGTTGGACAATATCAATGATATCAACTGCTGAACTTGCATCAGTGACACCCAATAAAAGCCTGTCTGAAGCAATTAGACAAATTGCTCCCAAATTTCTCCCAAACTCATTATATAATCCAGAGTAAGAAGGTAAACCCTGCACAGACGCCTTCTGGAGCCTTCAGCAGGACAAGCACATCCCTGGGGATGAAACAAAAGAATTTTCCCACCTCGTTGCCTCTGGCAAGGATGGGATGTGATCCTGACCCCCAGAAAGACAAATCCTCAGCACAGGAAAAGCCAAATGCCACCCTGGCTGTTTCTGAATGCTCTTTGATTTACACCACAGATAAGTTAAAAAACCCACAGAGACATTTATCACATTGAACTATCACCCAGGCCAACTTTAATATCCAAGGAAATTATTCTTACAACATATGACATAATTATTTCTCCCGGGTTTTATGGATGTTGAAGTGAAGCACAAGGTCAGGGCAGGTTTTTGTCTCTGCTGTCTGATTTCAGCGCAGTCTAATCCCTCCTCCCAAACAAACCCAGCCCTTTCTGGCTCACTCCACACTCCACTGTCCCTCTGTCAAATTCAGCTTTCAAAGGGTTTTATGCAACACCAAGTCAAAAAATGTCCTAAACCTTTCATTTCTAAAAGCCCCAAGTATTTGTTCTCAGTACCTAATACCCCTCAGTATTGAGGATCTTCATTTCACAGAAGAGAGAATATTTATAAAGCACTGCAATAATACAGAAAATCAAATTTCCAAAATGCTGTTGACAGTGACATTTCCAGTATTGCAGAAAACCACAACGCCCAGGATTATTCTCAGATCACCAAACAATATCTTTGCATGAAAAGTGAAAAAAAAAATCAGAATTAATGTGATCTGCCTCACTGCTGTGTATTAACAACAATGTGTCTGTGACTGGCACTGGGGTGATTTTTTTGCAGGAAAATTATTCAATACTCCTCAGAAAAGTGTCCCACAAGAAGCAAACCCTGTTAATAAGTACTGCTCCTCCAGGTAATGCAGCAAATTACTGCTCAGAGCACTGTGATGCCACCATCACTAAAGAAGTTTTCCTCTGAACTTTATTTTAATGTGCATAGCAGGAGGTTAACTACAGAAAAATGCCTGCTTAAAATATAAAGCAATTATTAGGACAACAGCACAAAGCTGTAGGTTGTTTCTATTTTTCTTAAATATAATGGTGAGGGGTTTTTGTTTTGTTTTTTTTTTATTAAAGTGTAAAAGGCCTGGAACACCCTGGGGGGCCGAACACAGGAAATGTTTGCTCATTTTTCAATACAGAACGTGTTTAATCTGATTATTACGCTAAACCACAGCGGGTGGGAGGACACCCAGCCACCTCGAGCCAGTCGGATGCAAACTCGTGAAATCACCTCTGAACTTTATCATCACACAAACAGGAAAGAGAAATGCTGCAGACACAGGTCATCCTGTTAGCACGGAGTGGGAAAGATTTCTGTGCTTTCAGCAGAGTAGGCACAGTCTGGCTCTGCCACTGACCCTGGAGCTGAGCTGCCTCTCACAAAATCGTTTTTCTGGCTCCCCAAGCAGCGAGGGACGACAATTCTTATCCTGGATATTGGGATATTAAGAGAGACAGGACCACTGAGAGATGTTTAAAACAAGATTTATTGCCTCAGTCTCAAGGGGTGAGAACATCTTCACTGCATACGCCAGGAGTTTGTGGTCAGTGGTCACAAGACCACAGGTTACATGTTGTGTTTATCTTCTTTTCTGCCAAAGTCAGGATTAAATGGTCAAGATGGTATTTATTTCTTGTTTGGACTCAGATGTTTATTAATTCTTAACTATGTTACAGTTTCACAAGCCATGAGTTCTACAGCACTTCTGGCTAACAAACTAAAAATGGCCCCCATCTCTCTCTCTACAAGGCCTTTTAAGGATAAACTGTCCAATTAAGAAATGACACCTAAATTATTTTTACTTTTAACCCAATAACCAAGCACACATGGTCCGCAGCGCAGATTTTTCTACCCAATTACAAAATACCACCCAGACCCATGGAGAGGAAGGTGAAAAAGAAGGGCTGGGCTCTGCCCTAAACCCTCCATCTTGCTTTATTTATATATTACTGTATTCTAAACCCTTAAACTCTCAGTTTTCCACCCTGTGATATCACACACTTCTATTCAAACTGCACCCCCACAATCCCAGTGCTGTCACTCAATTTTGGGAGCTTCTCCACAGCCTCAGGTCAATGCAGTGTTTGCTTGGGGGTCAGTGCCTGTCAGCACAGAAAATCTGAAATTCTCAGTGCCCAGGGTTTCAACAGTTGCAAGGGTTTTTAAAGGTTAATTAGCCAATAAACTACTGCCACACATATTGTTTTAATTTTCATACCAATTAAACTGTAATCACCCATCCTGCTGCAGTGTGGGCCTTTTTATCCAGTCATACAGTGACACACAAAACTACTTGCTACACCTTAAATATTTTTTTCTATTTCTGTAACTAGTTCTATATCTACACTTTAAAACTTTCCACTACCTGGCTTAAAATGTCTCTTCTTAAACTACAAACTCACATTTTTGCTTATGGTCTCTAAATTTGGAGGCCCTTTCCAAGCCTCAGATCAAACCCTGTGTTCAACTCTATGTTTGGGCCAGCATGCACTTAAATCCTTCTGATCAATATGAGAATTATGTGCTTTGTCTGAGCAAGATCTATGCAAATATAAATAAGTTATTGGTACCTCCCTATGCTTCACATAAAAGGAAATGCAGATCCAACCTACAGACAAGCACAAGGGTAAGAACTATGCAGACAGTCCTGGAATAGGTATGAAATCATTCATATGAGACAGTATTTTGTGGATTGGAATTGGGTTTATTTTGTGCAGGGCATCACAGAGCAACAAAAGTTCTCAGAGCTTCATCTGCTTTAACCTTGGGGAGCAACGGAGGCCCCAAATAACCTTTGAGAATTTTCTGTGCCTGGATTTCCCACCTGGGCTCATCCAGGATCAAACACCCTGCAGGAGGATGCTGAAGCTGGACTGGCTGTTCTGTCTGGAGCCATCACAGATGTGGGATGCAGACACTGATTTATCCCTCATGGATGTGGGGTGCAGACACTGATTTATCCCCATGGATATGGGGTGCAAACACTGATTTACCCCTCATGGATGTGGGGTGCAGACACTGATTTATCCCCCATGGATGTGGGGTGCAGACACTGATTTATCCACCACGGATGTGGGGTGCAGACACTGATTTATCCCCCATGGATGTGGGGTGCAGACACTGATTTATCCCCATGGATGTGGGGTGCAGACACTGATTTATCCCCCATGGATATGGAATGCAGACACTGATTTACCCCTCATGATGTGGGGTGCAGACACTGATTTATCCCCATGGATATGGGGTGCAGACACTGATTTATCCCCATGGATGTGGGGTGCAGACACAGATTTACCCCTCATGGATATGGGGTGCAGACACTGATTTATCCCCAGCTCCCAGACTCACCCAAGTTTGCTCCTTCCCAGGGTGGTTTAGCTCTTATCCCTGTCCACTGCCAGGCCTGCAGCAGCCAGCAGAGAGGTTTAGGGGTAGATAAAAGTGAGTAAATGGCCACTTCCCAGCCTCAACGAGTCTGTAGGAGTGATCTAGTGTGCCACATCCAGAGTTTTGCCAAATAAATACACACGGGTTAAGCACGAAGGGCTCTCAGTGCCCGGGTCAGAACAAGGAATTAACAACTGAGCTCCTCAGCTGCTGTCAGAAGGGTCAGGAAGCCTGCTGTAAACAAACTGCTTGGAAAAGTCATTGATATACAGCTGATCCAGGATTAAAAACATTCCTTTGTCTTCTTCGTTATAATTCTGGGGTGAAAAAACAAAAAACTGCGACATCAAACCTCTGTCCGTACTGGGTTTCCAAGAACTCATCTGACTCATGTCTATCAGATTTGATGTTGATTTAATGCAAAAACCTCCATTTCATTCAAAAAACATGGCAGAACTAGTCCCTTTACAACTGTGAAACAATAAATAAATAAAGGATATCAAAGAGGAAAGCCTCTGCTTTGGATCCTGTCTGTGAAAATATCTTGGGATTGAATAACTACTGAATAATAACTTGCTCCAGGGAAGAAATCCAAAACAAATAAATACAGGTGGGATGTTGTCTACAGGGTAAGCATTTAAAGAAATTCATTAATCTGGGGATCAGCCCAGACATTAATTGTAAATGGCACAGAAGAAACATCATGAAACAAAGGGAAATATGTGAGGAGTAAACCTGTGATGAAGAGCAACCTTGAGAGCAGCTCATTGTGAAGCTGGAGGCTGATAGAAGTCAGTCCTCACTTGGGAAAAAGGCAACTTTTCACTTTAAAAACCCAAGATCCTCCTCTGAGATAAGGAAACAGTTTTCTTATTCCCCTTGCTGCGCATTGAATGGTGTCTCTGAAGTGCTCCGAGTTCAGTGAGCTGCAGTTTATCTCCCCAAACACTGTGCAAAGTTCTCTTTAAAACTCTCTCAGAAGTTTATTTGGTAAAACAGAAAATAGCAGCCACTTGTACTGTGACACAGATATTTTTCAATCCTGGTGGAAGACCTGTAGAGGCTGATGAGCACGCCCTTGTTTTCACTGTGCACACTCCCTTATTTTGCTTTTTGTTTATTTATTTGTATATCCTCCAAAGGGACAAAGAACATGTTGGACTTGATGATCTCAGAGGTCTTTTCAAACATTAATTATTCTGTGATTATGTGTCTTAAATACAGATTAGGGATATTTTAGCTGAATCAGTTAATTCTTCTCAAATTCACCTTCTGCAGTGACTTTGCAGAGTTTAGCTCAAAACACACCTTGGTGCTATTTGGTTTTTTATAATATCCTCACCAGCATTTCTGAATTTAAGTCAAGTTCCTCAAAAAGTGGCAAAGCTTTCCATTCTTTTAAAGAGACCTCACAACACAAATCACATCAAAAGAAGAAGTGCTGCATTCATGAAGAATTGGGGAAGGGGATTATCGTGTTCAGGTGATGGAAAAAAACATTTCACTGTGTTTGGAAATAAACTGATAGCGAGGCATCACATCACTCAACTCCTAACTGATAATAATGCAAGAAGAAAGTGGTTACAAATGAGTCCTCCAGTTCTGAATCAGTAGCAGGAGCTGCACTAACCTGGCAGTGAACTCTGGTATTTAGGGGTAATTGTTTGGTGAAAAAAATCAAAGCATATTTCTATCGATCGTGGGGGCTGTGTGAGGAACACAATTCATTTCACGAGATAACAGCAAGAAGCTGGGAAGGAGAATTTTAGTCTGCTCCAGTGGAAAAAGAACAAATAACTACAAATAGTCGAGTAATGTAGGAAGCAATTTGCAAATGCCTTTATGATAAAATGTTGCAAATTAATTCTTTCTATACTTACATTTGTAATGTCTGTTTAAATGTTTTCTAATAGATACTGCTTTGACTGAAAACATTTATGAACCCTGAAGCTGAAAGAATGGTATTTAATTTAAATACATTTTAAAGATGAGCTTTTTAACTTTCAGTTTTCTTTAAAAAGACTCAATAAGCCAAAATTTAAAATGAAGACCTTTTGAACTCAGTTACCAATCACACAGAAATGTCTGGATTTGGCCAAAATTCATACTTTGGGATTTATCTACAAATGTTGTCAATTAATGAGGAATATCAATTAATGCTTTCATATTTTGTCCTTCCTTATGGATGAGAACATGGCAGCCTTGCAGGATAAATGACTAAATTCATAATTATTTTATTAAGCATCATGATCTTTACTCATCTTGCTCTGAAACAGGTAAAGTCCTCAAGGTCCTTATACAGAAAACATTGCATAACCCTCTCAGTGATTGGACAAAACCCCCTTTGACCAGCAGGAACAGAGCCAAGGAGACAATTTATGGAATTACAGCAGCTTGACCTGGAATGACCGTGGACATGTGGGAAATAGAAAAATCAGAAAGCCTTCACAGCAATGCAGATGGAGGCCTAAAGTTAAAAGGATACCAGAATAAGGACACAGAACAATAAGACTGTGGTTTTGTGCTGCGTAGAGTTAGGCCTTAGCAAGTAGAAAAATATGTCAGACAAGCCAATAGAAAAGTTTAATAATGAGGCTTTGTTTATAGAAGAGTATAAAAAGTTCCTGAAAAGCAAAAAATATAAAACAAGCACCTATTGTTAGATATAAGGTACACTTGTACTTTTAATGATTGGTTTATGCAGATGTCTGTAAGCTCTTAACAATTTGCTATTGGCTAGAAAACTTTTAAAAGTTCAGTGAGCTGCAGTTTTAAACTCCCACAGTTTTAAACTTGTGGGAGTTTAGAACTTCTGGATGATAAATATGATTAAGCAGAAGCCATTTATTGTTTACATTAAGCTATATTTATACATTTTAAAACTGCTGTTCATTGGATCACACGTTACTTGATCGGTGTTTTTATCTTGTCCACATGTTCAGCGTGCACATTTCAGGAAATATGTTTGGTTACAGTCCAGTGCTTCATGGCCCTGCTTTATCCAGTCCTTGCAGTCTTGGTATTCTGTGTCTCAGCCTCCTCTTTCTTATTTCAGAACAATTTATGTCTCAGTAACTCTGACAAATTCCAGAGGGTTCTGATAAGAATGACTAAAGACGATTTAGCTGGAGCAGGCTGTGGCTCCTCAAATACATTGCTACAAGGCCTGGTAACACAGAGAATTCTGGCTGCTGTTGGCAGGACCTGAGCTGCTGCCACTTTCAATTGTCTCACCCTGTGCTGAGCCTGATGTGGCAATAGAAGCTCCAGGAACGTCTCCCAGCAGTCCCGTCCTGTTATTTGGAAGTATTTAATATCCAACATGGACACACCGCTCCCACAAATTGGGAATAATTCCTAATTCCAAAGCCAGCTGGTGAAGTATTTGAATATTTTGTAGTATTTAATATCCAACATGGACACACTGCTCCCACAAATTGGGAATAATTCCTAATTCCAAGGCCGGCTGGTGAGGTTGCCACAATCCATTTCCCTGCTGCACAAACCATTACAATCCCTGTGCCCTCACACAGAGGGGTTCAGATCACCAGGAGAAAACTGGAAATTTGGGTGTCCTGGGAAGAAAACATTCCCAAGGCTTGCCCCAGCACCTCCAGCACAGTCTGATGTTCCAGCTTCTGATTCACAGCCTCAAAATCCAGCTTTATTTGCAAATGCTGGTGAGCCACTGAGCAATCTAAAATCAGGAGGCAGGGATTTCCTCTGCCTTGTGTTCCTTAGTTTGGCGTTCCCTGCTGCTCTGCAGAAGGATTGCACATTATTTATTATTTCCCCCCATCCTGAAGCCCTCTGATGTCAGCACCAACCAAGGGTTTCTCCAGAAACTGGGTGGAATATTTCACCACGTCAGCTTCCTGCTGTCGCAGCTGATAGTAAAAATAATAATCATCATATTTAATATTCCCTAAAACATCCTTTCAGAAGCCTCAGCCACTGAACAATTAAGACCACTGAAAACATGAACACTGACTCTCCAACTGCAGCACATCCTTTATTTGATGCAACTTCCATGAAAGTGTGTGGGGTTTTTCTCCCCAGCAGTCTGAATGGTTTTGATTAAATGACATTTCCTAACAAAGCACTTTCTCACTGCATCGTGGCAGGTTTTCAGGGCTGCTACATCTGTGGAATGGTTTCAAGTTATTCTCTTAAGTAAACATAGGACTATAAAATGTAAACATAAACAGAACAGTTCTATAACAGTAAAAGCATAATTTGAATAAATAGGCAAGCTAATGAAACACCATTACATGTAAAGACTATCATCTCCCGCTATGTGCTAAGCACTGATCTTGCAACTGCAAATTCAGAAGTAAAAGAATTCATTTGCCTTAATCTTTTGATTTTTATGTGAGTCACAAAAAATTTGCTGCTTCGCATTGGCCATTAAAGCTACCTTGCAATTTTGTAACTGTTACTGCTTTTTCAGCCTTGACCCCCTGAGGGCTGATCCGGGAAGTGAATAATTTATTTGTAAACTTAATGCAGTGATTAAGAAATCTCTAATCCAAACTTGCAAAATTAGTTGAAAGGCAGCAAAATATTTTTAAGTTGTGGTTACCTGGTTCCTCAGCACTGTCCAGTGTGACCTGTCATGGACAGGACAGAATTTACAAGAATGTAAAAACAATCAAGCAACAGCCAGAGAATCACTGGATTGTCAAGGCTGGAAAGGATCATCAGATCCAACCAGCAGCAGCAGCATCACCAGGTTCACCATCAAACCCTCAAGTGCCACCCCCACACATTTTTTGAACATTTCCAGGTCTGGTGACTCCACCTCATCCTCACACAGGCCATTCCAACAGATCTTTCCATGAAAATATCCTTCCTGTTATCTAAACTAAACCCTCCCAGCACAAACTTTGAGGGCGTTTCCTCTCATCCAGTCACTTGTTACCTGGGAGAAGAGGTTTATGTTCCTTACTCATAAAAATTGTAGCCACATAAGCATAATTTCTTAAAATTAGTAATCATTTATATTTTAGTAAGCATGTATATTTATATTCATTATGCATTTGGATCAATACTCACATGGATTTGAGTGCAACAATTCCATTTGCTCATCTTTTAATGTCTAAAGAACATCAACTTTGATGTCGAGTCAAGATTATTCTTGAACCTTCCTCCCTTAATAAATAAAAATTCAGTGTTCTCTACTATGTATTTAAACCTTTAGTTCAAGTTGTCAGTTACAAGCAGATCTGAAAAGTGACACCTACAAACCCATGCAGGGTTATAAATTCTCTCTCTAACAATTCTGCTTCTTCAAGGTATTGATGCTTCTGCTTCTATTTTCCTAGATAAAAAAACAGGAAACCACCAATGTAAGTGAAGTGCATGTGAATGTCCTCCTTACATTTCCTTACCAGAAACTATAAACATAGTTTAAAAGAAAAAAGAAATGTTTATAAAAAGAAAGATCATCAGAAGAACATCTCACTTTGTTGTGAAACTTTCAGGATTCTGCGTTACCGTGTTTTGATTCTGCTTACAAAGCAAAGTGGTAGAAATCTGCTGTTATGGGGACATTTGGGACTGTTTGAGGGAAAAAATAAAAGGCATAAACCTGCTACTTTCAGTTAGAGAAAGCAATTTAAATCTGTGGAAATAATTAGATATGAGGCATATATAACTGCTCCTATTGTTTTGATAGCTTTTATCACGGTGATAAATTTGCAGAGAGGTAAGTGTGCTCAAACGGGGTTTTTAAGTGTAAGTGTGATTGTCAATTAAAGAAGAGATTACATTGTCAACAAAAGACAAGTGAATGCTTTAAGTGGCAGTTTGCATATGTTTACCTTGAGTGCTGCAGAGTCTGAGGCTGGATTCTCCTCGTTTGGGTGCTTTACTGTTCAACCAGAATGTAAATTCTAATATGTACTTACCACTGCTTTTGTTGCTCTTTCCTTCGCTTCGGTTTCCAGTCAGAACCACTCCCTGCTCATCCCTTTGCTTCCCTTTTTTTCCTGGTTGGATAATTCCACTCTCCCATTCAGCACAGACATACACACACCTGAGAAAAACCTCAGGAAAGGAAAATGTGCTGCCTGGAGCCATCCATCACATAAACCCCATAAAACCCATCGCTCTGAAAGGCAATAAATGCAGCTTTGTTTTACAAAGTAACAGCGGAGACAAAACCAGGAACGATAAAAAAGTGGAATCCTCGGCACCTTGTTGTCTTTGCAGCCTTGATGCATTAAGACAAATTTAAAGACATTGCTTTATTACTGAACGTTAGATGTTTGCTGTGGAAACCAGGGGCAGGGCCTTAACTTGATGAAAAATAGAACAAATCAAAGGCAGGAATGATCACCTGCTCCCCAAGACACCAAAATCTTCCCGGTGCAGGAGAGCTTTTGCAGAAGTTAAAATGTTGAGTTCCTCGGCTCAGCCGCTGGGGTTTGGGGATGCAGAGCCAGGATCTGCAATTTCAGGGAGGTTCTGGCACCCAGCTCCAGCCCCCAGGCTACTCAAGAGCCACAAAAATCCCACTGAGAGGGCAGAAGAGGATTTTAGTGCTGATCTCAAGGAGGTGAACTGCAGGGAGGAGGCAGATTTGGGGGTGATGCTTCAAGTTTTATCTTCCATGTATTTCAGACTCTGTGCTGCCCAGGGTGCAGCTCTGAGCTCACAGTCAGGGTCACTCAGCTCTCTGCACACAGCAGGGACACAAAACAAATCCTTGTCCTGCTGCACACCAAGGACAACTTTCAGCCCAACAGCACAAACAAGGGTGGCTGGAGGGAGGAACAAGAAGGATGGGAGCTCACAGCCTGGAGCTGGGATTGGACAATTCAACCCCAATGTGCAAATGGACCAAAACTTAGAAAAGTGTGAGACCTCGTGGCCATTTGTCCATTTTGTGTCCATTTTGTGACCACCTTGGGTCCATTTTGTGTCCATTTTGTGACCATTTTGTGTCCATTTTGTGACCATTTTGGGTCCATTTTTGTGACCATTTTGTGTCCATTTCGTGCCCATTTTGTGTCCACCTTGGGTGTAGCCCTGGCCAGGCTCTGTCCAGCCCAAGGTGTACCCTAAAGGCCTTTCAATAAATCCCTACTTTATTCTCTGTTGCTGTCCAGTCTCTGTTCCAGCTCAGCCTTCCCAAGGCATCAGGGGCAGCCACTTCCTCAGGCAGTGAGAGGGCAGAATTCCTGCCCTTGGGAACTGCTCTGTCTCCAGCCAGGAATATTCTGATTTACAGACAGATGAGGGAGAAAGTACAAACTCATCAAGCTCAAAACTGCTCCTTTTCTCTCTCTATTTTGTTAGAAAGGTTTTCCTGGCAACAGGAGGTTTCAATTCCAATCAAGACACCAGCTTCAATCTATCTGTAAAAGGAATAACTCTATTTTTCAAGAGTTCTGAATATTTGTTCAGAGGAAAAGCTGTGCTCGAGGCAATATTGGCTCTTGGACTTCCCACTGGCTGGGAAGTATGGAAATCTATAAGAGTGGTAGCTCTATTTTTCATATAAATACAATTACTCTAACAGTTGTTTCTCCTTTTTTTTTCTATGCTTAGGTGACAAAAATGGATTATTTAGGTTTTTTGAGGTTTTTTTTCTTTGCTAGCTTAGTGCCACTATTTGTACCCATTATATCTTCTTCTGTGGTGAGATTACTGTCCTCTGGGGAGACAAATTATAACTCTCCTGCTCTGGTACTAAAACATTTTATGTAAATTGAATACAAGGCAGCTTTTTTACAAGGTATAGCACTTTCTACAAAATTAGAGCAATCATGAGGCAAAGCCTTTCATAACTCACTTGGTTTCACTTCCCTGGCTCTCTCAGGAATATTATTATTTTTATTTCTTTTTTAAACTCTATGGCCATTGAGGCAACTGCTCTCAAACCTCTAAGCCCTTCTGGAGAAGGGTCTTGTGACTGCTGCAAATTATGCTGAAGAGGGATGGATTATTCCCACCAAAACCACACCTCCATAAGAAAATTAACTATATCTGCATTTCCAGTACCTGGAAATGCTCCTTCTGAATTTTAAAGCCTCATGCCACTTGAGCTGGCAGTGGAGACAGGATTTTACAACTACATAAGAGGTGTTTTTAGAAAATTCCACTTTTCCCAGCAGAGGTCAGCTAAGCTTCACCTGGAAAAGCTTAACTCACCTGGACTGGACACCTTGTTCTTCCCTGTATGAGGAGCAGCTTCTGCCTTGAGCCCAGCAGATCATCCATGGGATGATTCTGTTTAACGTCCATCCATGGGATGATTCTGTTTAAAGTCTGTCCATGGGATGATTCTGTTTAAAGTCTGTCCATGGGATGATTCTGTTTAAGGTCTGTCCATGGGATGATTCTGTTTAATATCCATCCATGGGATGATTCTGTTTAAAGTCTGTCCATGGGATGATTCTGTTTAACGTCCATCCATGGGATGATTCTGTTTAAAGTCCATCCATGGGATGATTCTGTTTCACTCAGCTGTGGTTTTCTCCTGGAAGTCCTGAGCTGGGGATTGTTCATTTGATGCAGCCACGACAAAGTTGAATTAGCAGTCATTGATCAAATGGGACCCAGCAGTTCCCATTTCCCCTCCATTTCCATCAGGACAGTGTGCTTCCCACCAGTCAGGAGCAATTCTCCTTGAGTGGGATCTCATTTCAGCTGCACATTGAGGAAATACAGATATGTCATTTTTGTCCTCCCAAGTGCAAATTAGAAATTATAATATTGGCAATCCCACTGATGCCCAGAGGAGCTGCTGACTTTGCAGTGCAGGTCAGTGACATTTTCACCTGATATTCCCTGTCTTTTTTTTTTTTTTAATGCAAAATAATTTACAAAACAAAGAGCTTCATGGCAAAGAAATATGTGGAATAAAAACAACTTTTCACCAGCATTTCCCCTGCTCTATTTAGTGTCACTAAATCCAAGGAGGCCTAATCTGAAGATTAGACACTATCAATGCAGGTTCTCTTTTAGGATCTGTAACCAAACCCAAAATTAAAGAAAACCTGGAAGTTCCAGAGACACTTTGGGGTTTCATATTCCTGGTCACCTCAAAGCCCTTCCCTTGCTGCTGTGACTGGCTCTGCATTCATGGCAAGGAGCACAGCAGGGGCAGGCACAGCCACACCTGGACAGGGCACGGGGGGATTCTGACCTCCCCCAGCCTGCCTTTCCTTCACAGCACTTCCCCATCCTATTTTTGCATGCATTTCATTCACTCCAGACACACTAAATATCCACTGGCAACCACTGGGACAAACCTGGCAAGGTGTGGTTAAAGGCTGAGCCTGATGACACAAAGATTCGAGCTCATCCTCTTTGTTAGGGCAAGGACGAGGCATTTTGCAGTGAGATTAAAAATCAAAATATTCGGTTTCATATTAGTTTTGGGTGCAGTGATTAAGCACTTAAGCACATGGCATTAAACACCAGGATAAAAGGTTCAGCCTCGAGGTTTGGAAGTGAGAAAGCTGCCAAAATGGGGATAAAAAACTAAAGACACAAAAAGCAGTGGCTTTCTGACACTGATGTCAGATGGGTTTTTAAAATATTCTTTATCTCCCATCTCTGTTGTTCCAGCCACTCTCTGCACCTTTTCAGTTGTCCTGCAAACCTTTTTCTGATTTGAAATATGCCAGGTATCTCCTGACCGACCTGTGGTTTTATGCTTTTCCTTGGCACACACTCAAGGTGTAAATTTTACCCCAAAAGAGAGCACAAACTTTGAGGAGCCTCCAGGACAGTGCAAGATATTCTGGTTTTTAGCCTTGGCCAAAGGCAACAAAAACATTCATTATGAAACTAATTTTCATCCCAAATCTCCTCTAAATTTGCCACTTAGAGCTCCCTATAAAGCTGGCACGTTGGGCATTTTGAGTCAAGTGAAATATTTCATTTCAGGACTGTATTTTTAAAAGATATAATATCAAAATTAACACACTTAAAAAACCAAAAAAAAAAAAAAAAAAAAAAAAAAACCAACCAAAAACCCAGACCCACAAGTTCTCCTTCAGAAATGTTTTGACATTTCTTGGAATGACTCATTTTGACTTCTCTTTCACAACTACATTTTCCTGAAGTCGGTACGGACTCGTGGAAAGTTTCTATTTTGGCAAAACTGGGTTTTTAATTTTGTGAGAAAATGTTCTTGGAAAGGTTTCAGGTACTCATAATTGCACTGTACTTGCCACTTTTTTCTTCTGCTCCTCCAGGTCCCTATTTGGATTCTCAGCTCCAAAGTCGCTTTTGTAACTGAACAACCCCAAACCTCACTGAGGATCCTAAAAACCACATTGGATAAACAAATGCCCAATTAATAATAATGAATGGCCAAGGAGATGGGCATGAAACCAGCTCAAAAAGTGATGATTTTAGTGGAATTTATTTTAAAAGGCCCTACAGAAAACCAGATTATGGGGGTAGAAGAACAGGCATTGTGCAAATCTAGAGCAATAACTTTCCCCAAAGTAACATCTGAAATAAAACTGCTTGAAGGGACACATCCAGCCATAATTTTGTTGAAACACTGCATCCCCAGCTTCATCCTTTTATTTCAAATAAAAGGGATTAAAGTTGGTGCTTATTCAAGCTTAAATATTCCAGTGTTTGAGGCATTTAATTTTTTTTTTAAATTATTAAGCCAGAAGTATCAGTTGTAAAAACTGCCACAGGAGTTCTGAGTTTTCATGTCTCTAGAATAACCCATAGAAAATATTCTGGTTTTGTTCCATGCAGTTGATAAATATCAAAAATACAATTAACAAGGGAGCTGGCCTTTTGCTTTAAAGGAATAATATCACAGGATTACGACAGAAATAAACAAAAAGCCAGAGGTTGTCTGCTCCATCGTCTATTCTGCAAACACAACATTTTCCCTTTTATAAATCAACAGTTTCTCTTAATCTAATAGAGAAATGCCTATGGATAAATGTGTTTATCACATCACATAAATATCACATTGTCTGCAATGTACTGCAGGATCTCGGCACTCCCAAATGCCAGCGTGCAATAAATAGCAAACGTTGTTACAGGAATTAGTGTCTGTCACAGCCAGGAGGATTTTACACCAGATTTATGTTGTTTAGGAAGTTGCTTCCATGCAGTTGTGCAAAGTTTCTTATTTTATTCTGCTTTAAGATGCTCTTAACTGGAGGAGTTGTGTCTTCCCTTAGATATGAGATTAACAGGGTTAAAATCCTTGTGTCATCACAGAAAGCAGCCGGTGGGGCTGCTGAACCTACAGAGAGCAAAAAAACCCCAAGTCAGGGTGCAATGGGGAACATGTCAATTTTAACAGGGTTAAAATTCTTATGTCACCACATAAAGCAGCTTGTGAGTGTGTTGAGCCTAGAGAGAGAAAAAAAACCCCAAGTCAGGGTGTAATGGGGAACATGTCAATTTTAATAGGGTTAAAATCATTGTGTCACCACAGAAAGCAGCTGGTGGGGCTGCTGAACCCAGAGAGAGCAAAAAAAAAAAACCCAAATCAGGGTGCAATGGGGAACATGTCAATTTTAAAAGGGTTAAAATCCTTGTGTCACCACAGAAGGCAGCTGGTGAGGCTGCTGAACCTACAGAGAGCAAAAAAACCCAAATCAGGGTGCAATGGGGAACATGTCAATTTTAACAGGGTTAAAAACCTTGTGTCACCACAGAAAGCAGCTGGTGGGGCTGCTGAACCTACAGAGAGAAAAAAAAAAACAACCCCCAGATCAGGGTGCAACAGGGAACATGTCAGCCCCAGTGAGAGCCCCAGCAGTATTTCCACATTTTCTCTGACCTTTCTGCAGCCAATACCTCGATTAGCAAAATCTCTGACCTGCCCTGGGGTTAGGGTGAAGAGCCTCCAGCAGTTTGTGCTGCCACAACCACAGTGTATTGGTTTTTTAGGATTTTTACATTGACATGGAGGATGTTTGTGAATATAAGAGTACAAGATTTTAGAAGCAGCTTTTGGTGATTTTGTAGAAGTAGAGAAACACACAGAACACACAGAAGATGAGCTATGGAGCTTGGTTGTTAGGTAGTTACCAAGTAGAAGTCACACAGGTAAGATGTACAATGTTGAAACTCAGCATAGTGGGACCCAGGTATTTGTCAAAAATCCATAAAGCAGAACTTTGTGGCTTCAATCCAGCAAAATCGAGCTCATAGTCTTTGGCAAGAGCAAAGTGACCCGAAAAATAACCAAACTTCCACTGCACCTGCCCAGAAGTGAAGATCAACCTGAGGACGATGCCGGCCTTCCTCCCAAGAGCCCAACTCACACCACCAGGAGGGGAGAAGCTGATTGGAATATGAGGAGAGAGAATTTGGGGAATGGGCAGGTGAGGAGGTGTTTGGGTTTGTGGGATCAACGTGTATTTAAATTTGGGAGGTGTGGGTTTGTGGGATCAGTGTGTATTTAACCCTGGCAGGTTTGGGTTTGTGGGATCAGTGTGTGTTTAAACCTGGACCTTGTCTTGGTACACACGGTTTGGAGGAGATATTCTCCCGTGTGTGCCAGCTGCAAATAAAACATTCCTGCTTTACAATTTCTAATTGTAAAGAAGTTATTCTATACTTCAACATCATTAATCATCCCATGGCATGTACAAGAGCAAAGGAAATGTCCATCCAGAATTTCCCTCAGCTTTTCCCCTGAGTGTTTCTCAATATCTCACAGTCTCTTCACTGCTGCTTTGTGACTCCAGGTGCAGCTCCCACATAAACTCATTTTAGGGGGATGTTATAGCACAGGGATGATGTTATAGGGGGATGTTATAGCACAGGGTTATATTCAGGGTTCTCTCAGAGCATTTGGGTTTCCTCTGGCCCAGCATGGGCTGCAGAAACCCCAAACCTCCTTCACTCACCTGTGTGCACCTAAAGCACAACCTGAATAACTGATGGTGATTTCAAATTAACTTCCACAGGTCTTTCATCTCTGAAAGAGCCCTTGGCCTCTTTTCTCTTTGCGCTCTTTGGACAGGGATGAAGTCAGAATCTTCTCTTTCTTCTTTGATTGGTTTTGAACTGGAACAATTTTAGGTTTTGACAAGAAAGGGGAAGAAAAAAAATGTCATTTCAAGTAGTAATTTTCTACTTCATAAGGATCAGATTCTTAAGATTCCTGCCTTAAAAGAGAGGAACACCACAGGAAAGAACTGAGGTAATGAACATTTCTGTCACTCACCTCACAAACTCATTTTTCTTCTACATTTTATTAGATGCTGCCTTGCTCTCCTCCTTAAACACAAATGACAGATTATATTAGATGCATAAATTATATGGATTATATTTCTGTCACCAGTAAATTAGCTGTTAAATTTAGTTTGCATGATGCTATTGACAGGTCTCTGATTTAAGAACGTTTTTTCCTTTTTAGTAATTTTTTTTTTTTCACCTTTTCTTCTTTTCTCTTTTGTCAAATCCTCCGTCACAGTCTGGAAGAACCCAGCAAAAGTTTTTTAATGTGTGTCACAGAGTTACAAGGACAGAGAGGCCGTGCTTCTCTTAGAGAGACGGGGAAATGAAGGCTTGTGAGAAAATATTTAAGCCCAGGGAATTTTAGGACTCGCCATCCCTGGAAGTGCCCAAGGCCAGGTTGGATGGGGCTTGGAGCAGCCTGGGATGGTGGAATTTTAATGTCCCTCCAACCCAAACATTCTGTAAATTAAATAAATGTGACATAAGTACACTGGCCAATAAATGCAGCTCTCAGTGCTGTTCCATGTTTTGGTGCACTTATTCTCTTTGTCCAAAACTTCCCTAAGCCTAAGGAGTGTTTCTGTCCCAAGTGGGAACCAGAACCTGACACAGCTGAACACTTGTTGAGGTTTCACCTTTACTGTTGGCTCCTCAACTTGGTTTTGTTTCCAGACCTTTCAGGAAATAAACTCTTGGCTGAGAAACCCTTTCTGCAGATCATGAGTAGCTGCAGAGTTAGAGCAGACAGTTCATCCAAGCTCAGAGCCCCAGAGTTCTGCTGTGCAAGGTACAAGTGTCACTTGCTTCAGGTCTGATGCAGAGGGGTTTTCATTGGGGCCTGAACTTAAAGGGTCAGCACATCCACAGCCACAACCATGGTTAAATGTCACAAATGCTGTTCATGTTTGTGTCGTTTGTGTCACTCCTTCCAGTCTGTGGTGGTCTGTTCTCTTTCAGAAGAGAACAGCCAGAATGTCCCACCCAAAATTCCAGAGGCACAGTCCTGTCCCCATCCCAGCCCAGCTGGACAAGGGCTCAGCCTCAAGCTGCTGTTTTAACAAATGATCAGGAAGCAGACAGGTTCTTATACACAATGTAGATGCCAGATGTGCTCTAAAAAGCAGCGTGCTCAAGTTCAGCAACTTGGAAAAGCTGATTGTTCAAAAAATTTACAGATTCAGCTCACTCTGCACTCCTGTGTTTTCATGCCAAATCTTCAGATCACCTCCCCTTTAATTAATTTTTTCTGTGGAATCCCCAGGAAGTTATTGACATAATCAAGCTTTGCTGGTGTTATTGTATCTGCAAACTGGTAGAGTTTTTACATGCACAAAATTATAACCAGAAGATCAGTTTGAACATGAATAGTTCTTCCTGGAGCTCTCTTTATCAAAAGCCCTAAGTATTCCATCCCAAGAATTAACAAACAGATATTTCACACAGCCCTTTCTTCACTTGCACAGAAATATTTATTCTTCCTGGACTTCCCTTGAGCTATTGCACAGCCTGAGGGTAGCTGTGATTTACAGATGCCATGAATAAATAGATGTTTTAATGTCGGGGCTGCACTCTGCTCCAACATGCAATAACAATCTCAAGGCACTTTATGCTACCAAGAGTTTCTACTCCTGGAAACAGCCACATATTCTCAAAAATTGGACAGCACTGGTGTTCCTGAGCAATGAGAGTTGTCAACTGCTCGTTTGATTTCTTGGTGATAGTTGGAACTATTTATGTCACTTCTGGTTTTCCTAAGAAGGGAAACTCTGTGGCACAGCAGGGCAGAAAAATGAGGAATTCCCTTGGTAACACAACATAAAATTGGAACTCTCAGCATCAGGGTGAAGGAAGTGGGCTCAGAGCTCTCTGTGCAAGGAAGGGCAAAAATGCATCGTGGAGTTCACAGGAATAAACACTGCAGGGTGAGGGGGAGCCTGGTTTGAAGCTTTTCAATGAACCTATAAAGAACTCTGCTCTAAAGGTTTGCTCAAGAAGTATTCATTGCAAACCACTTTAAAGCTGGAACCTTAAATGTGATTTTAGCGTGAAATAAGTGCAATAAAATTTTAAAACAAAGCAGCCCAAGTAGTGTTGTTCTGTTAATGCTCTCATAGACACTTCTATAGACATTTGGCAGGCTCAGCTGTTTAACAGTCATCTCTATAATCTTTTCAGCTTTTATGTTCCTTTTTTATCAGGAGGTTTGCTTGAACTCTGAACCAGAATATAGACTCTTGTTCCTGCACAGAAAAACAGGGGCAAACCAGCAGCACCAAGAGCTAATCAACTCTCTCCTCTCGTTTGGCTTCCTGATCCTTTTTGGGGTGTTTTACTGGGCAAATAGGAACCAACCCCTGCAGGAACCACCCAGGGAACCACTGGGATTTAACCCCTGCAGTTTATCAACAATAATCACCTCACTAATGACACACATCCCTTGCAGGATGTTGGATTTTTTCAGGACTACTCAGATTTTTTAGAGGGAGAGGTTCACCAGCAGAATCAAATCTGTATTTGGCAGAGAGCCAGCTGAAATTATCAAAGCAGACTTTATAGACAGGCATTTCTTAAACCCCTCAGATTTCCATGTTGAATCTAATCTTCTCACAGCAGCAATTTATAGGAAAGTTAAAAATAAAGCATGCAGAAATACGAATTATGAGGCAGGCTCGTGGTTTTGCATTCCCCTTTTATGCAAACGTGAATTCCAAGGAAGAATTTGTGAGAGAAAGGAAGCTTTGAAAGTTTGGCCCTAACAGCTGATTTGAAGCACCTCAATTTAAAGAGGAAAGCCCAAAGAGAATGAAAAATGCCATTTCTTTTCTTGTGGTTTGCTGTGGACAAGACAAGCTTAAAGTGTTTCAATTTTCCTCCAATTCATGCAAGATATCCCCACATCCACACTCCCAGACCTCTTAGAAACGCTCATCTTTTAGGATTTAAAAAGCAAGTTTTAATCCTGGCTCTGCCAATAATCTTCTGAATGACCTTGAGCAAATCACTTTGCCTCTGTTCTTTCAGCCCGGCTGCAAAGCTGGATTAATTCTCACCCACTCGTGGTGGTGTAAAATAAAGATTGGCAGGAATTCTGCAGCACCACGACATGCAAGAGATAAGCAGGACAGACACCAGGCTTTGCATGGACTTTGCAAAGATAAGCTCAGACCCTACTGTCTGTGAGCTTTTAAGGGAAAATATCAACATTTCCATTCAAAAAGATTTGTATTTTTCGTTCCCAATGAATCCTGCCTGGAACTCACCCCCACTCTGATTAAAATTTAGGACAGTATGTACACTTTTGATTTGTGTCAATAGAAATGAAAAAAACCCCTTTTTTTAAAATATTTTATTTCCTTCCTTTCATGACGTAAAGCTTTAGACTTCACTGGAAGTAAGAAAACATCGAAACAGCTCAATTTTGTAAAAGTGGCCATGCAAAGTGAGCACCTGTAGCATGGCAGGACACCAACTGGTGCAGGAGGGTGGCTCAGACACCCACTCATCTCAGTCATTTTTCTAGCCAGCAACCAATTAATTTATGTTTTGAAACACAGTCACACACTTGTTTTGCAAAATATTCCTATTAAACGCAAAGCTATATTACCTCGCGTTCCCAATAAGAATTTTAATTAAACTGTCAGCTTTTTGAAGGCAGAATTATCTAAAGCCTGTTCTTCCTACTGGTCTCATTACAGCTGGATTTTGTTTTCATTAGTTTCTTTCTTGTGGTGCCTTTATTCTGTGCTCTCATTACAGAGAAGATTCATAGATCAAAGTGACACTTTTGAAGGAAACCCCCAATTCAGCCAAGGCCGTGGTTGCTTACAAAAGTTACAAACTTGTTTATCAGGAGCTGATTTCCTCTGCATTAATGAACACAGGAGAGCCACAGTGACCCACAGCAGCGAAATCATCAAATATCAGTCATTGGCACGGGCAGAGAAAAACTGTTCCAAAGGATCACAGAACCTGTCCAAGGGGAATAATGCCCATTCCCACCCAGGTGTCTGCAGGAGTTTTCATGGCTTCATGTCCTTCTGCTCAGATATTGTTTGTTTCTAAATAAGAAAGCTGCAATAAAACTGACCCCAAATCTGTTGTTGTAGGACATGAAAGAAAGATGAAAGGCTCCAAATATTTCAGAAGGCAAAGATCATAGAAAAAGCTTTATTGTCTAATTCTTACTGCCTTTTATAAGTTGTTCCGATACAAACCTAACATAATTGGTGAATAAGAACGACATCTCTCTAATCTCACTGGTTAAACCAGAGAAACAGAAAAACACCACCTGGAGAAAGATTGTTTGGAGAAAGAATAATTGTTTGCCAAGATTGTTTTGAGAAGAAGCTTTCTTGAGAAGTTTTCCCTTGGGGAAAAGTTAGCAGCTGCTAGCAAGCTAAAATCTCTCAGACCCAGAAATGTCAGGCCCACATCCCACCTTTTCTGTAAAAAGGAAAAGGAAAAGGAAAAGGAAAAGGAAAAGGAAAAGGAAAAGGAAAAGGAAAAGGAAAAGGAGAAGGAGAAGGAAAAGGAGAAGGAAAAGGAAAAGAAAAATGAAAAGGAAAAGGAAAAGGAAAAGAAAAAGGAAAAGGAAAAGGAAAAGGAAAAGGAAAAGGAAAAGAAAAAGAAAAAGAAAAAGGAGAAGGAGAAGGAGAAGGAGAAGGAGAAGGAGAAGGAGAAGGAAAAGAAAAAGAAAAAGAAAAAGAAAAAGAAAAAGAAAAAGAAAAAGAAAAAGAAAAAGAAAAAGAAAAAGAAAAAGAAAAAGAAAAAGAAAAAGAAAAAGAAAAAGAAAAAGAAAAAGAAAAAGAAAAAGAAGGAAAAGCAACACAAATCCCCTGCACACGTGGGTGATGGATCATGAACCAAAGAGTTGGATCACATCTCAGCATGCAGGACTACCAGAGATTCCAGCTCTGCTAATTAAGGAACTGTCCTTTCATTAAAGAACTCTCTCACAGCCACAGCTCATTCCCACTGTTTGCCTCTGTTTTGGTATCTGTTCATAGAACTCATGGCTTGAGACATTTGGATATATAAATCCACCCAGACATGAGGTAGAAATGCAAAATCAGTTTTAAATAAATAAATGATTTTTAAGTGCCTTAAGAATAAGAGCCTGTGTTAGTAAGTAAGAAAGAGACCTAGTACCTATAGTTCAGTGATATTGTCTGGTTTATCCATGGCAGGGCACTCTGAACACACTCAGGATACAGCTGGGAGAGTTTACTGAGTTTTTTATCATGAGGAACATGATAAAAACATCTGTAAGGTGAAGAGCTTCAACCATCAGGCTTCACAACAACTGCATCAAAAGGTCTTAAAACTACCACAGTAATTGAGCAAGATCTCCTCAGCCCCTGAATTAACACAGCTTTTATTTGAAAGTCCTTTTACCTGATCTTTTCTGTACAAGCCCTTGGGAATAACTGAACACGGCACCAAAATCTTGTGTGGCTTCAGATTCTCCTTGCAAGTGTTTTAAAATCTCAAGCAGCAGAGTCTCAAGGGAGCAGGGCAGAGCCAGCACCAGAACTGCTCCTCTGCCTGCACCTGAGCTGAGTTTCCTGATGGATTTACTGACCTCAGCATCACTCCCTGACCTCAGCATCACTCCCTCCCTCTCTCCCTTCCTCTCTCCCTGTCCCTTCCTGCCAAGTGTCACTTTCTTCTCACATCTGCTGATACAAGTCCCTGAGTGATTGCCCTCTATCATAATAAACCTGATTTTTCTTCTCTTGAAATAAAAAATATTTTCTGTTTCAACCAACTGCTGTTCACTTTTAATAACGATGTAAAGAAGAAGGGCAGTGTAGTTTTAAAATGATGGTATTAGCAAATATAAAGTTACAGAAGAGCCAATAATTACACATTAGGATGCTAAAGTTTAAAATTTTGGGGGCTGAGATACACCAGCTCTATATTTAGACATCCCTTGGGCTGCAAATTCCAACATTTTTGCAGTGATGTGACTCAGCCACACTTTTCACGTGGCCACGCCTTAGGGGCAGCAATAACTGGAACAATTCATCCCTGAAAGGTGAAAAGTCAGAGGGACATTTAGTGTGGAATTCATAATTGCCCAGCTGAGGTGATGAGTCTTTTTTTCCCCTCCTCCATATTTGTATTTGCATTTTGTAGAACATAAGAACCAAGAGGCCATTTGAATTCCAAGCAGGTCACAGACACACACAAAGAGCAACATTGGAGACCTCCTTACTGCTGAGTCTTGGGGGAAGGTGGAGATTTCAAAGGAGTGGGTGAAAGAGGTGAGCATTGCAATTTTGGGTGATCACAATTGGGTTAGGAGCATAAATAATACAGATGTCAACTGTTATTGGGTAATTGGGACTTAAACAGCCTTGAACAGACACCATTTTAGCTCACTTTCCTGACTTGTTAGGGAGAGCTCACATCTCGTGAGTCTGTAATAAATAAGGATAATAAATTTCAGAGTGAGGCTTCACAAACAACATCTCCTGAGTTTTATTCACCCCGACCTTGGAGCAAGAAAGAGCCAGGAACTCTCACACTGCCCTTCCTTTCTCCAAGGGTCAGAGATTGGGGCTGATTTGGATTTTGGGGTTTCCCTGCAGTCACAGAGCAGGATTTTATTCAGCTTTCCAGAGGGCAAAAGAGGAAGACAAAGTGTTATTGCCTCACTGAACCCTGCTCCAGTGATTAACTGACTGTGGACACATCCTGTGCTAATTATTGTCCCCAATGTGGGGACAGGGCTCAGGCAATGATGGGAAGGCTGAGCTGGGATTTAGGGGTGCCCTGCTCTCAGCTGCCCACTGGTACTTTCAACTGGCACTTCCAAAGCTGGGGTGGGTGGCAGCACAACTGGGGGAAGTCACTGGGAATCTCTCTGTGCCATCAGTGCATGTGGCCTCTTGCAAGCTGCTGGAACCAAGGTCTCTGTCTACAGAAGAGCCATTAATTTCCCATTTAAAGCTTATCTGTGCTAAGCTGCTGAAGACAATGACACTCGGTAATGATCATTAATGTCTGGAAAGGTTTCGACCTGAATTTAGTGCATTTTGAGATAAACATTTTGAGGAAGAGGACTATCATTTAACTTTACAGCACACAGGCGTGCAATAATCCCTAAGCAATGGCCTAGGAGATCTCCAAAGTATGAAAAATGTATTTTTGACATCCTATGTGCATAACTGCTTTTATGGTGGCCCCGGAGTGCAGGCGTCGTAAACCACACAAATAATTTATAGCCAATAAAGAGCTGTGTTGACCTGAAATGCAGCACAAACTTACACAGTGTCCAAGTCCTTGCCAAAGCACTGAAAGAGTGCTAAAAGTGGTCAAAAAATTTTTAAAAAATAAATAATACAGCTGGTTTCACAAGCATCACAGGAGGGACCCTGTATTTTTCAGTTATATGAGCTTGCTTTGAAGCAAACCCCATGTTTTTCCCTCTATTATTTTCTTAAGCTGAGTCCTTGGGCTTGAGCAAAAATAGTCTGTGTGTCAGTGAGTTACTACAATGCCCTCATTTTTCTACATTAATGCAGTTAATGGTGCCTGGCAGTGTAAAAAGAATAAAAACTGGTGCACATTTAGGAGTTGTTCTTTCCTATGCAGCATCCAGACCCATCTTCACACATTTCAGCCAGGGCCACTTCAGAGCTCCAGCAGGGCTCTGCTTTCCATAGAAACCACCCTGAGTGCCAAGGAAAATCACCCAGCAGAGTCTCACCCTCCCTGAGAGAAAGAAACCCTCCTGCTGGAGTTACCATGCCCTGATATACGGCTGGAGAGAACACCAACACCAATAAAACATTTAACAGCTCAGACTTCACTTGGCTGGCCAGAGGGTGCAATGAAGCTTTTGACTTGATTAAATATCCCACTTCCAGTGTGGGATGCAGGTTTAGCAGTTTTTAATTCTTCCCCAGAGCGCTGTGCCAGGTTTTCATGTAATTAAGTGAGTACATCCAGGCTGTTTACAACTGGGATCCCTGATGGGACTATTGTCTGAAAACTTTATGTTCTTCTCAAAACTACATAGAGGCTGTCAAGTTCCTTAATAAATTCCCTTCTAGTGGCTGTTCCAGAAAGAATTTTAAGTAATTTATGATTGAGGAAGCCAAATAGGGGCTTCTCTCCCCCGCTTTTTAATTTTTGTTTCTACTTTCTTATTTTATTCTCTGCCACGGGTTAATGGGTCTTAATTACAGGAGTAATTGAGAAAAAAAGCTGAAACAGAGCTAGCTTAATTTGAGGCATAGAAATGAGCCCATTTTCAATATATTAATCTGTGAAATAATTAAAAAGCAAAGGAGAAAACTTTAGTTCGTGATTGACAGAGCCGCAGCGAGAAAATTAAGTTTGAAACGTTTAAATCTGAACCAGTGTCACCAAAATACCTGGGACTGTGAAGAAATAATCTAACAGCATATGAAACAGGTCTCTCTGTTTGCTTTTTTTTCCCCTCACAAATTTAATAAGATGGAACAGTTCCTTTATTTACAGGTCTCCATGCTTTAGCAGTCTGCTATCCCCCTGTCACGTCTCGTTAGGATGCAAGCAAAAAAATCAAACGGGAAAGGGGTTTCAAATAAATATTTCATTAAGGAGAGCACAGCAGTAGTCAAGGGAGGGAGTCTGTACACAGAGCAAGTCCTGCATTCAGAAAAAAAAGGAAGTTTCTGCCCACATTGTCGCTGCTCAGTGACACAGCTGACCCAGGCAGGTGACGTTAAGTGAATTTGTCTGCTCCCACACCTCTCCTCCTCAGCATCCATGAGGAAACACAGCGGCCAGGGAATAAATTGCACTTCAATTGCAGGTGATGAATGCCCAGCCAAAGAGAGGGAAGCAGAGCAGAATATAACAAACACTTCCAATAAGCAGTAACAAAACATCCACGAGAGATTCACGGCACTGAGCCTTCTTCCTCCCTTCGTGTCACACAAATAATTGCTCCCTCTGAATGCCTTTTCCAGAGAGCTTCAGCAATTCCAGAGGCACAAGGGCCTCCAATTTCCATGTGCTGATCCCAGCCAGAATATCATGAAGGTACCAGACTCAGCAGCTCTTCCTACAACCCATCTATAATGTAGAAATTGGCTCATTGAGTATTTTGAAGTTGAAAAGATTCAGTTCTATTAATTTTAAAAAGATCATATAATTCATTGTTATTCTGCTACTTAATCTTTGAAGTGTTTTCTTGTCCTGCACGAACATTCTACAATGTATTACACTTCATATTTTCTTCCAACTTCCATTCTAATCTTTGTTAATCCATCCAAACTCAAACTGCTGATAAAAAGCTTCTACTTTGAAGGAAACATCAAATAGTACAGCAATTAGCATGTAAAACAAGATTATTTCAGTGGATCAGCCTCTAGTTCCTATCCCATAAATCACTCCTACCCAGAGCGTACATTGATCCACACACATCAAAGGTGATGTAAATATTCCATAGGCAGGAAGGAGATCACTGGGTTATCCATGGAAATACCCAAGCCCTGTGGACACGTCCTGTTACCATGGCCTCACCAATGTGCAGCATTGCCCTCTGGAAATCTGAATAAAATCCTGCTCTGTGACTGCAGGGAAACCCCAAAATCCAAATCAGCCCCAATCTCTGACCCCTGGAAAAAGGAAGGGCAGTGTGGGAGTTCCTGGCTCTTTCTTGCTCCAAGGTCAGAGTGAATAAAACTCAGGAGATGTTGTTTCTTGCAGTCTCACTCTGAAATTTATTATCCTTATCTATTGCAGACTCTATTACAGAGATGTGAGCTCTCCCTAACAAGTCAGGAAAGTGAGCTAAAATGGTGTCTATCCAAGGCTATTTAAGTTCCAATTATCCAATAAACAGTTGACATCTGTATTATTTATGTTTCTAACCCAACTGTGATCACCTGAAATCTGTAATCTCTTTTACCAGTTACAGAAAACCAACCCAGGTTCATGAAGAAAAAAAAGGAAGAAGAAGGTGCAAAAAAGACAACGAACCCACACCCACAATTCTCCATCTTGGCTCCCATGTATCACCATACACTAAAATCCCAAATCTCAGTTTTTCACCCTGTGAGATCACACAATACCATCCAACCTACACACACTGTTTCTGTGCTATCACTCAAATTTTTAAGCCTTTTCCAAGGTCTCAGGTCAAACGAGGTGTTTGCTTGAGGGCTGACACCCTTCAATTCAGAAAACTCAAAACTTTCAGCCTTCAGAGCTCCAACAGGGCAGGACCACTGCCCATCCTCAGGGATTTACACACTCAGTTACCAGGGCAGAGACACAGACACACACCAAGACTCACAAAATCAGTGCCTTCCCAAAAACCCTTTCCATTTCTGATTTTGTGCGCTGTAAATTGAGGTTGTGGCCCTCACTTATTTTACTCCATCCTTCAGAGATTTCAGCAGCCACCAGTACTGTATTTGCAGAAAGGCATCTGCAGCATCTGAAAAGTCTCCTGAAGATGCTTCTCCCCTCTGACAGAACTGTATTTGCTATCACATTAAATGAAATACAATTCTGCACAGTAGAGATTCTCATGTTCAGTCTGTGGGTAATTTCTTTGGGGTCAATATTCAATAAAAGCTTAAACAAAAACAATGAACTCTACTCCAGCAGTATTTAGATCTCTAAGCAATGGCTGAGCAGCACCTTTTTAAATGTCAATTTAAAATTCAAAAAATACTCCTCCTTAATTTAAAATTCAGAAAATACTCCTCCTGAACTTAAAATTCAGAAAAAATAACCCTCCTTAATTTAATATTCAGAAAATATTCCTCCTTAATTTAAAATTCAGAAAATATTGCTCCTTAATTTAAAATTGAGAAAATATTGCCTCTTAATTTAAAATTCAAAAAATACTCCTCCTTAATTTAAAATTCAAAAAATACTCCTCCCTCATTTAAAATTCGTAAAATATTTCTTCTTTCTGCACATCCCAGTGCTGCTGGATGCCAGGCTGCTCCTTACCTCTGCTCCCTGTGAAACACAGAGCACAGGGCTCAAGGGGAAAAGGGCTCTGGGAGCTGGGGATGAGCCCCAGGGATCTGCTGCTCTGAGCTGCTGGAGGAGCTCCTGACAAGGGCACAAACTGGCTCCAGGCTGGCAGCAAATTCTTCCCAACCCTGCAGGCTGGCACACTGCAGCTCTCCTCATCTCTGAGATGTATTTTATTAGTACATAAACCAGGGTGAGATCTGTTGCTGGCAGGGAGAACAAATCAACTAATTCAGAAAGGTGGAAAGGTTTGATAATAATGACCTCAGCACCCCTGGGCCCTGGCTGATGGCCCCAGTGCTGCCCAAGTTCTGCTCTTGCCCAGGCTTCCTCCTCCAGAGCTAAGGGAAGGCTCTGCCCACTGCCCAGCAGCCCTGACTGTCCTGCCCATGGTAATTATGGATTTGGTAAGAATTTCCTGCCCTGATCTGCAGGTGTAAGGGAATAAAGGTTGGCTGGTTTGCTGGAGAGCACTGAAGGAGACAGCAGGACCTTCCCACAGTTGGTGAGGAGAGAGGAACACATTTAGTGACCTTCTGAAGAACCTCTTCCTACCACTGACCGTAGAAATAACCCCAAAATGTATTTCCCACTCACCAGGAACAGCTTCTCTGCAAACATCATTTTAAAAGATTAATTTTTTTTAAAAGATTAATTTTAAAACATGATTTTTTAGATTAACTGGCTGACAGAGCAATGATTTAATGTTTTGGGGTTGTTTTTTTTTTATTATTCCACACTTGAAGAAATGTTAAGAAACAAACAAACAGGTTGTAGGAAATGCACAGAAACAGTCGAAATGACAAAAATAAGCATCACCTTTTCCTCACCGTGATTCACTCCTGCAGAACTGTGGGAATAACGTGGAGACACCTTCGTGGTAATTGAGCTTTTAGAGGCCTTTAGAATTGGTGACAGATTAATAGGTTGCTATCATAAATTCTGACATCCTTGCAATTTCTGTATTCCTGGATTTACACACAAACTGAACACTGTAAACACTTCAGTGCCTCGGCTGCAGCATTACACATCTGTTAAGGCCACTGGTAACTTTATGAAATAACACCGTGTCACAAAGCAAGTCAGTGTTCAGCAATTAAACTGAGTCCAGGCACACCACGATTCCAACTGATAATTTTCCAAAGTAATTGCTCCAAGGAAACTCTGGCAACACTAGAAGTCAGGTCTGTCGAAGACAACAGTGCAAAAGCAGTACTTTCATTGCCAGTAGTATAAACACAAGAGATTTTAAAGGAGTTGTTTCCTGATTATTAAGTTCCATGCTGTGTAAAGCAATTATTACAGCTCCATTTCCCAATCTTTGTGTTATTAAGACTAATGAACACTTTTAGCATACAGGAGACTAAATAAATTTGCATAGGATTAGAACAGGCAGCCTATACTCATCCCTGTAGGCTTAAACACTAACTGTAAAAGAAACATTTACCCAGTAAATAAGCAAGCTGAAAACTGAACCCCTCCTCCTATAACTCAGTCCATGCCTGGAGTTGCATTGGAGTGGGCTGCAAAAACACCCTGAGCACAGAGAGATTGGTTATCCAGGGCAGTGCCAAGGTCACTCACGGACAATCCAACACTTCCCACGTGCTTCAGTTACCAGAAATCAGACCTTGACTTCAATAAACTCCTGGATTGTCTGTGCTCCGGGTCAGTTATTTCCCTAAGCACTGCCCAGCTCAGACTCCTGCTCTGTAACCAGCTATTCATCCACTCCTTGTGATGGAGAAGGTGAAAAAGAAAGAGTAATGCAAATGGAAAATTTCCTGGGGTTCTGTGCTGTTCACAGCCTGAGGCACAGCCCACAACAGATGAGGAGTTATGTCCTCCCCACAAAGAATCACAAATGTTTTGTTGAATTTCTCATCGGCTTCAGTGAGATTCCCTCCATGATTGGATCCTGCAGCTTCCTCTTCCTTGGTGTCCTCTGTTCCTCTTCCCCCTCGCTCTCTGTTTCAGGGTGTTTAAAAATATAATTTTTACTGCAAGCTGGAGAACAATGAGACTGTGCTGGTTTGAAAGCAAAACCAGTGAGAGACTCCAAGTCAGAAACACAATTTAATAAGAGGAAAAGAAAGAATAAAATAAGCAAAATAAAATAATGCAATAAAAAAAAAAACCACTGACAGAGTCAGAATACAACTTGACACCCTGTTAGGGTGGTGGTAGCAGTGCAGATGAAATGCTCTTGTCCAAGCAGTGATCCTGTAAAAGGTCTGGGAGCTCTTTCCTCTGGGAGTCCAGTGGGTCAGGGCTCCCTGTGCTTGTCCCAAATCCCAGATTCTATCCAGGTGGGAATGCTTGGCTCCTCCCCCTGGGCGGAGCATCTCCCCTGGGCTGATCTCATTCTCTGAGCCCTGCAGTGGCTCCTTGCTGGCCCATGAAAGAGACAGCTCCCGCAGGGAGTTCCCCATGAGCCATGGGCACGGCATTGCTGGCATGGACAGGAGAGAAGGGAAACACTGCCCAGGGTTCCGCAGCTCATGGGGATGGGGATGAATACAGACTGTGGGCACATCTTACATTGTAACCTAGGACAGAGACAACCTTACACCCAGCCTTCTTCTTCCTGTTTCTACAGGCTGGAAGGGAATTTAATTTAGTACTTAGACACTCAAATTCACACAAGTGTAAAAATCTGTCTCAGC
Organism: Acrocephalus scirpaceus scirpaceus; assembly: GCA_910950805.1. NCBI lineage: Eukaryota > Metazoa > Chordata > Aves > Passeriformes > Sylviidae > Acrocephalus > Acrocephalus scirpaceus. The sequence continues at coordinate 3,693,850 of OU383783.1, forward strand.
AATGAAGGAGAAAAACATCAGTTTGAAATAACTGTTATAAGGAAGAATTTTTGACTCCACTGAATGATTTGTGCTGTAAGCATAAAAAGTTTCATGCAGGAGAAAGTAGCTTAATATTCTGCCCTGTAAGATTCTGTCCATCTTCTGTTAGAGCCAGACATAATTAAAGTATCTGCTTAAATCTTTAGCCTCATTTTCCTCTAATGTGCCATCCAAGCCTGAACAAGAATTAGTATCAAGGAGCTGACGAGCTGGTAGTGTATAGAAAATTTATCTAGGATTGAGTCACCAAAGAAGAGTTTTCCAAGTGAAAAATACAAAATAAGGAAAAAAGGAAAGGGATATTTGTAAAGAGGTGGTGGGTAAACAACTCTGGCTAACATTACCTTTTATTTTCATCCTTAAAGGGAAATTAGGGGTTTTTTACTCTTTTTCATGATACTAACATAAATGGAGGGTGGAAGAGTGGCTGGAAGTCTCTGTGGGAGCAATTTTTGTGA